>VZZY01016396.1:0-118761 GCA_013400335.1 Eurystomus gularis
CATCAATGACATAGTGGGATCAATCGCAGCCTCAGCAAATTTGCAGAGAGCACCCAGCTGAGGGGTGCATTTGAGGTGCCTGAGGGATAGGATGTCATCCAGAGGGACCTGGATAAACTTGAGAAGTGGGTCTGTGTGAACCTGATGAGGTTCAGCAAGTCCAAGTGCAGGGTCACGCATCTGGGTCAGGGCAAACCCCAGTATCAATGCAGGCTGGGGGGTGAGGGGATCGAGAGTAGATCTATGGAGAAGGCCTTGGTGGTACTGGCCAATGAAAGGCTGGACATGAGCCAGTAATGTGTGCTCACAGCCTGGAAGGCCAACTGTATCCTGGGCTGCATCGAAAGAAGTGTGGCCAGCAGGTCAAGGGAGGTGATTCTGTCCCTCCACTCTGGTGAGACCTCACCTTGAGTACAGCATCCAGCTCTGGAGTCCTCAGCACAAGAAGGACGTGGACCTGTTGGAGTGGGTCCAGAAGAGGGCCACAAAAATGATCAGGGGGCTGGAGCACCTCTTCTATGGAGAAAGGCTGATAGAGTTGGAATTGTTCAGCCTGGAGAAGAGAAGGCTCTGGGAAGACTTTATGGTGGCATTTCAGTAGTTAAAGGAGGCCTGTAAGAAAGATGGTGACAGTCTTTTCAGGAGGGCCTGTTGCAACAGGATAAAGGGTAATAGTTTTAAACTAAAGGAGAGTAGATTTAGACTAGAGAGAAGGAAGGAATTTTTTACAGTGAGGGTCGCGAAACACTGGCACAAGTTGCCTAGAGAGGTGATAGATGGCCCATCCCTGGAAACATTCAAGACCAGGTTGGATGGGGCTCTGAGAAACTTGATCTTGTTGATGCTGTCCCTAATCACTGCAGTGGGGTTGGACTAGATGACCTTTAAAGGTCCCTTCCAACTCAAACCATTCTGTGATTCTATAATTCTATGCTGAAGTGGAAGTAGCAATGTTCAGTAGCAAGGTTTTGGGGAAGGGACCCTACAGCTCTAAGTTCGAAGTCAGACTCTTCCTTGTTCTGCACCAGCTCTACCGTCACCTTGTCTTAGCCATTCCTACCCCCACCACTTGTTTGCCAGCTTGTGAAGCAGCACGAGAGCTACTGCAAATTATAGCTCAAACTGTTAAGGAAAACCCAAGTCACTGCCAGGAGTTAGTTCACAAGCAAGTCAAGAGTATGTTCAGTCAGAGCAGGAGTTCCTGGGAGAGGGTGGACAGCTGGGAACTTCTTGACAGCTCTCCCAGAGTAAGAAATCTCCACAGTTCTCCTTGTCTGTGAAATGCCAAAGGTATGTACCTGACAAAAAAGAAGAAGAATTAAAAAAAGGAAATAGAAATGAGCAACCTTTGGGGGTTTTGTCCTGTGCAAAACTTCAGCATTTCAGGATGGTTTTTATTCCTGCTTTGGACAAAATGCTGACATGCTAACTATTGTTTTTTAAGAGAATTGAAATCCTGGAGGAAAAAATACTTGCAGATGTTGGAATGTTTTATTTTGGTTTTCCAAATGAAAAATATGGGCTTTTACTTTTGTGTCACAAAGCCAATGTTTTCTCGTAGAAGCTTCTTTCAATTGTAGCAACTGTTTTGTTCCCCCCCCCACCTTTCTTTCCCTTTTCCCTTTCCCTTTTCCCCTCTCCGTGCTTTGCCTCACCTCTCTTTGTCTCACCTCTCCTTGCCTACCCCCTTTTCTCTTCTTTCTGTAGACTTGTAACCACAAGGCTGTGTTTTGTATGGCCCATTTTGTTCTAGAGTGACCTCAAGTCCTATGCTGAGGAGCTGATTCAAAGCTTTGCCAAATACTTCCCCCAGTCCTTAGATTTTCTTTTAAAGTCTCCTAGTCAAGTGTCCTAGCTTAGTCCTAGTAATAAGATCTGAGATCACATCCTGCAATGATATGACTCAAAGCATGAAACAAGTGTACAGATACAGAAGTCACACTCAGAACTACTCTCATATATCACAGGTTCAGATTCTGTCCTGTTCCTTTCAATAGCACCCTAGAACTGCTGGTACACCAGAGGAATGTAATAAGATGCTGTGTTAGCAAGAGTATGGGAAAAGGGTTGCAATTTGGTGTACAGATAGATGTATGCCTGCCCTCTCTCAGGAGAAACAAGGGCTGAAATGCAGTATCCAAAAGGCAATCCAGTAGTGTTTGCCTTCATTTTGGTCTTACTTACAGAAAAGTACCTGTGAAAATTGTACTGTGCAAGAATACATGCCCTAAGGCATTTTCACCTAAACCTATGTTGTCCTTTGAAGGTATTTTGTCTACATTCTCAAAAAACCTTCAGTGATGGTGGTTCAATAGCCTCCCTAGGAAATCTAGTCTTATAATACACTTCAGTTACAGTTTTTAACAATAAATCTGATGTTTGTGGTAATTTCAGTTTTATTGGAACTCACCCTGGCCAGCATCAGCGCAGGGCATACTCATCTCTTTCTCTGTGAAGCTATTCTTTCTGCATTTCAGGACTTAGCACAGCTCCCGTCTATATTATCTTCACTACATCAAGCAAAACTAGTTTTTGCGGTCTTTATGCTGTCTTTTCTTGTCAATCTCCTTTTGCATCCCAGTTGGTCTGTATCTCTTTTAAATAGGTATTGCTCCAGTGGAGTCCTTAGTAATAGTTTCAAAACTTTATTTCTATGATATGCAGATTACGCTCGTGTTTGCACAGGATGAGCTGTGCCCTTTTTTATTATTTTATTTTTTCATACAGAGACACTATAGTGCTTGTCAATTCATGTTCAGCTTGTGATCCTTTCTTACAGAATTGCTACCCAAGCTTGTTCTGTACTAGCAGAGTTGTTTGTTACTGCATGAGCTCTGCGTCATTTGTAGATTTGGTGGGTGTCCTCCCTAATCTATCATCTAGGCTTCAGTGAGAGTATTAAATCATCCCTGTGGAACCTCACTCGGCTCATCTTTTCATTTTGATAGCGAATGATTCTCCAGCTAAGTCTGCACTGCCTGACCCTTAGAGTACTTTTGTCTGGCCCACATTTCCTTATCTTCTTTGTCAAAGTATCATGTCAGGGTCAAAAATCTTACTGAAGTCAAGATACATAACATTCTCTCTTTTTCCCCTAAAGCTATTCTGCTGTCATAGAAGAAATTTAGACTGGTTTGTCATGATGTCTTTGTGACAAATCCACATCGGCTATTACTCATCTTTTGTTGTTTTGGGTTTTGGTGGTGGTGGTTTTGTGTTTTTATTTTGTTTTTTTTTTTTTCTCCTACGTATTTCAGTAATTTGTTTATTTGTTCTAACATTTTTCCAGTAATTGCATTTTAACTTTATTATTTCTTGACTCCTCCTCCTTTCCCCCTTCTTTTTTTTTCAAGATACAGCATTCTTCTTGCCCTTTTGCAGTTTTTTGAAGCCTCACCCTTCCTTTTGGGGGTCTCAGTACTCAGAGACATCTCCAGCCCATTCTCTCTCTCTAATAAGTCTCTGGAATTTTCATTAGGCCCAGCTGATCTGAAAATATGTGAATTATCCTACCACTCTACTGCAGCCTCAGCATGTGTTCAGGACTTTGTTGTGCTAAGTGCTGGACACAAGAAATAAAGATAGTTCTCTCACTGAAGACCTGATTAGCTGCACGTATGGATAAGTGAGACTAAGCAGAAGCCTCTGGCCAGACAGAAGGCAGGTTAAACAATGAAACATTCTTCATTAGCTTAAAAGATAAAAGTGTCCTCTTGTGCATGATCTGGCTCTTATCAAACGTTTTGCAGGCATTCCAGCAGGGGGGATCTTAAAGCAGGAGTCAAAAGAGGACAATGCTTTAGCTGGCCTGCCTTTTTACACAGAACATCTCTAAAGCAATAGAAGAGGCAGGTATAAAGACTAGACAAAGGAGTGAGTGTCAGGAAGAAATGGTGAAGAAGAAATCACCTAGACTGCTAGGCTGGCCACAGCACGCAGAGCTGGAAGCACAAGTCATGGGCTGAGTTATAGTTGTTGAAACAAGTAGGGAACACATAAAGATGGGCTGCCTGCCATATGCTGTCTGCTGGTAGCAGGGGTACACTGGTGTGTTTTGGTGGTGTGTGTCACTGGCAGGTGCTTCCACACAGCATCTCTGCCTTGGAGCTCATTCAGATGACCTCCATCATGGTATTGTAGGCCTGGGGAGATGGTGTAAGTGCAGCTGAGCCATGGTTTGAGTGAAACCTTATTTTGCATTCTGTTTTCTCCCACATTTGGCATAGGGTTAAGCTGTACAGGTTTGCACGAAGGGGTTAGTGGGGCTCATTTTGGGCTGACTGCATTTGCACTCTGATCTGCTCAGTGCTCAGCTGCAACTGCTGCCAGCCCAACCGCACAGGGGCCAAGTGGATGTTTGACATTGACAGGAGAACTGCAAACTTCTGCCTTGAATGCTGAGCATTATGGTGGCCAGGGCAGGGAAATGCGGTTAGTGTCCTAGTGGGAAGGATGAGCAGAGTAGGGAAGAAAGAGGAAGCTGTGAGAGGTCATTGGCCAAAGGTGTTTTTCACTCACGCTTTGGAGAACTTTGGGTCCTGGGCAGGGGCTAAGGCACTTAACAGTTCAGAGACAGCATTTCTGGCTGCTAAAGCAGCTGAATTCAAATTGGCCTGAAGTTGCTACAGACTAACTATCCCAGCCTTCTTCTCCTGATACATCTGAGACTGTTGTTGGAAATAATTATTTTAATGGTTGATTAATGAGTTGTGAGCCATGGGAGGTAATTAGTCTACTAATCACCAGGTTCAGCAACCTCTCAGATTGCTCTCAATGGCAGCCCTTTTACCTGCAATGCTAAACTGGCATTGAGGAACACTGTTAATGCTGTGATCCTCCAGTTGAGCTCATTCTTGCCAAGCAGCATTCAGCTATACTCATTCTCCTCCACACCATGGAGCTCTTTGCTGTGGAGATTTTCTGCACTGGGCAGCTTTATTAATTCAGCCATTGCATCTTTCTGTATAATGAGAGAGAAAAGTGCACTGGCGGAAGGTTTCATCCTACTGCCTCGAAGGTTTAAATAAATAACATAAGAATAAGGAATATGTAGCCCACGTGTTGTGCAGAGCCCCAGCTGAGCCGGTCGGCTGTGTTTGCCAGACTGCTTCTGAACTATGCTGCAGGTGTTCTCTGTCACGGCGACACGTGTTTGAACCAGGCGCCCTGTGAAATCCAAAAAAGTGCACTTCCTCTGCTTTGTCAGCATGGCTCCCCTTTGCCTGCAAGGTTTTTCAAAAGCATGAGGGAAATGACTCACCCAGCAGAATGTGGGAATTATCCTGTTTAGCTGCTCTGCTTTATCCTGTCAGAAACTCACGATGAAAAACTCTAGTCACAAGAGACCAAAGGGGCTCCCACATAACTGACAGACACCAACTGTTTGAGAGCACTCAGATCCTGTTATCGAAAGGAGCCTGACCCCTGTGCTGCACCACCATTTATCATCATTTTAATCCAATTGGAAGTAGTTTCAAAAGTCTCCATGTTCTTTCATCCTTTTCCCGCTTTCTCTTACCCCAAATATTCTCTTCTTTTCTCTTTTTTTTTTTTGTTTACTTTTAAACTCCTTGCCCTCCCAGATATTTTTTGTTCTTTTAACTTGGAAAAGTATAAATTTTTAGAGGTGATCACAGGCCAAAACTTCTCAGTTAAAGCAGTATAAAGAGAAGATTACTTCACCAAAATCAATGGAGTTAGTCCAGATTTAGCTGTAGAACTAGGCAGAATTCAGCTGGCTACGTCACTTTCCTTTTTTATTTTTTTTTCCTTTTTAATCTTCAAAGTGATCTTCAAAGGCACCAGACAGCAACTGAAAAGAGTTTACTCACACAAGCTAAGGCCCAAATTTCTCCATCGCCTGTTTGTCATTAAGGTACTAAGTGTTTCTCTGCCAGGTATTTTATACTCAGAGTGAGAGATTGTTCTTACCCATGAGGTCTAAACCTTTCTTCATGGGGAGATTTAAATAGCTGAGCACTTTTTAAGCATTCAGGGAGATTACTCGTGTGTTTAACTTCCTGCATCTGCCTAAATGTATTCTGAATCAGTATCCAAAAGAGTCAAAGGGAAAAACACTATTGTCATTCCTGTTTTATGAGAAGAAGGAGGATGGCATCCTGGCCTGTATCAGAAATGGTGTGACCAGCAGGAGTAGGGAGGTGATTGTGCCCCTGTACTCGGCACTCGTGAGACCGCACCTTGAGTACTGTGTCCAGTTCTGGGCACCACAGTACAAGAAGGACATTGAGGTGCTGGAGCGGGTGCAGAGAAAGGCAGTGAAGCTGATGGGGCATCTGAAAAGCATGCCTTATGAAGAGCACCTCAGGGAACTGGGGTTGTTTAGAGAAGAGGATACTCAGAGGAGACCTTGTTGGTCTCTACAACTACCTAAAAGGAGGTTGTAGTGAGGCTGGTGTTGGTCTCTTCTCCCAAATTACTAATGATAGAATGAGAGGAAATGGCCTCAAGTTGTGTCAGGGGAGGTTTAGATTAGATATTAGGAAGGAATTATTTACTGAGAGAGTGGTTAGGCACTGGAATGGACTGCCCAGGGAGGTGGTGGAGTCACCATCCCTGAAGGTGTTAAAAAATGAATAGATGTAGCACTTGAGGCTATGGTCTAGTGGTTAGGGAGATGTTGGGATGAAGGTTGAGCTTGATGATCCTGGAGGTCCTTTCCAACCATAACGATTCTATGATTCTATGAGGATGTCCCCTGTGAGGACAAGCTGAGAGAGCTGGTGTTGTTCAGCCTGGAGAAGGCCCCGGGGAGACCTTATTGTGGCCTTTCAGTACTTAAGTGGAGCCTACAGGAAAGATCGGGAGGGACTCTTTATCAGGTAGTGTAGTGATAGGATGAGGAGTGGTGGTTTCAAACCGAAAGAGAGTAGATTTAGATTAGATATTAGGACAAAATTCTTTACTGTGAAGGTGGTGAGGCTCAAACCACTCTATGTTTCATTCAAACTCAAACCATTCTATGATTCTGAATGATTCTGTCCCTTGAAAATAGAACCTTGCTGTTGATATGCTGGCACAGTACTCCTCACTGTATCACCTGTCCACAGTGCAACCTTAGTCAGGATCTGGCCATGATGACCTGTTAGGCTGTGGATTGTATCTTATTTTTGATTCCCCATTCAGTACAGAGAGAGTCACAGGGGACTGTGGAAGGTGGGGGTGTCATTCTCCCTTCCGCTGCCCAGCTAGTAGGTGATGCTCACATGGTTATCCTGTGACTTGGAGCCAGAAAGACCCCTAGAATATCTCTGGGTGCAGCTGTGGGAAGGTGAGAAAGAACTGTGGATGCCTGTGCTCAGGGAGGTTACTTGTGTGTTTAACACACAAGGAGGCTTGAGGGAATGTAGCACAATTGCCTAAGTGAACTCCTGACATACAGATAGGCTGGAGTATGGGGCTAAGGTACTGCCTAGTTTTGTGAATACTCTGAAGTAGTTATAACAGCATATATCCAGACTATATCTATATTGGGATCCATCAGTGTTTGTGCAGTGTTATTGTAAAGCTGCCGACAATAAAGTCATGCTTTCTGAAAACAAAACGAAGAGCAAATGGTTGTAACATGGTTGTTTTTTTCTGTATGTTTTATACATTGCTACTGCCAACAACAGCAACAAAAAATAGTCAACAAAAGGTAAGCTGAGTCTTAGGAAGGCCTGAGGTCTATGCTGTGGAACTACATTGTCCCAAAGGTCCACCGAAGCTGAGCTGTTTGGCTGGCTCTCCCTCAACCTTTGGTGCCACTGAAGGTGGCTGCATTGAGGATCTGTGATGCCTCAGTTATTTGCAGTTGCATCTTCACAAGTTCAGTTCAGATTGACTCAAAAATCTTAGTGAAAACCTGGGAAGAACAGAGTTCAGGAACTCTCTCCTTTGGTCTGGAATGTGATTCACATGAATCAACTGCCATAACATCTCTGGAATTCCAGTGGTACCTAGTTATGAGTTTCTAGTCATTCTTTCTCAGCCCTGTCATGTACAATAAACAGACATGAAGTTATTCCGATTCACTATAAACTTGTGTGGAAAACTTCATGACATTCTCTCAGTTCAGTGTTTGTGTTGGGAAAGAAAAGATGGTGGCAAAAATAAGGCTGAAACACCAAGTACTAACACCAAGCAGGAAATAACGTTGGGGCAAATTGCTAAATGGAGGTTGATGAGAGGAAAAGGAAGTTCACAACTACTCCCACTCATGATTATGGGAAGACTGACCTCTCCTCTCTGGTTCCCCTCCTTATCTTTTCCTGGCTGAAACAAAGCTAATCCTGATAATATCAGAGTACATACAAGGACAAAGCATGACTAGTGTCTGACACCTTGAAAACCAAGATATTTCATGTAGTCCTTTGCATTGGTTAGCTACTTTATGCCAGATTTGAGGCGAAGTACGTAATTTCTGAGCTTAAGTTGCTCTTTCTGTTTCTGGGTTCTGAGAAATCTAATCAGTTGAATTATTTTCCTTAATGAAAATAAAACATAATTTGAAAACTCCAGCTTCATCCCTATTTCTCCAGTCTATATGCTGTTACAACTACTTCAGAGTACTCACAAAACTAGGCAGTACCTTAGCCCCATACTCCAGCCTATCTGTATGTCAGGAGTTCACTTAGGCAATTGTGCTACATTCCCTCAAACTCCTCCTTATGCCTCTGAGGTCTTGTGTTCAGGTCATGGTCTACTCCTATCTATTTACTTATTTATTTCACAATTTACACCATATAGCTACATTAAAATTCTTTCAAGAGCCAATATGTAACACAGGTGAAAAAAAAAATTTAAATTTGTAACAAGGAACATCTCCATTCAGCTCATTTTTTCAGCTGGTAAAAAAACACAGAGTGCATGAATAGATTATACACGGTCTTAAAAGCATTACAAACATACTTACAGATTTGTATGGTAAAAATTTCACCTTACAGGAACACTACAATTGTCACTTACATGAGGATATACTTAGTATGTAACAAACAGGGAAAGCTTGAATTATTTATTTTAGCAGAGTTTAAATTATTTCCATGCAAACTTTTCTGAATGGATAAAATGGAGAATATATTGCCCTTTAAAGTAAAGTTAATAGAAATATATAATTTAGCAGCCCGAAAAAGACAAAATTAATGCAAAGTGTCAGGTATTGCATGAAACTTAATATTGATCTGACTGTGAAAATTGGTTGGGTAAAGCTGGAGTCTTGCTCAAGAGATCTGTTCACTGTTTGCATTTGCTGCCTTTTCTGATAAAAATACCTTGTATTGCTTGCTATTCCCATTAGCACTGCAGCGCCGGCACAGCTGGGGAAGAGGACTGCCTCCGATGCATTCCCTGGCCTGACAAGCAGAATATTCTTGCTAGTTCATTTCCATTTTAGCACCTGTGCAAATCTGCTTTATAAACTGCAGGCAGCGCAGCTCCCTGTGCTTTACCGGGGCTGTCACTGGGGCTATAGAGCTTTTCTTTCTTGCCCAGATGCTAAACAGAACCAAAGGGATCCAGCATGACTCTGATCCCAGGCTCAGTTTGCAGTGCTGGCGGGTGTAAGGAAATCCATACAATAACTGCTCTGCCCGGAAACTGAACAGGACTCTTAGCCAAAAGTAAGCCTGGAGCCCCATGCTGTAACTTTAACAAACACTTCTACATCTTCCCTTGCTGAGCACATTATGGCTTTTAGAAGGCTTCTCGGGAGACAGAAGGGAATAATTCTCAATAAATAATTCATTTGACATTTCTCTTTTTTTCCTATTCACAAACAGTTGTGAAATTCTTACATTGATTCATTATTTGAAATTACTTTCCAGTGAGTTCATGGAAAAATACTAAGGTTTCAGATTGTGTTGGTTGGAAATGTTAGAATTAACTGTGCATTCACACTGTGAGGCATGTAACTAACTGATGTAAGTTGAATTGCATAACTTGGGCTATACAAGTAATAATGTGTTTAATAATGTGCAAAGGTTGAAGTACAGAATATTTTATTTGGGCAGTCTATGTTAGTTCTGTAGGTCACCTAATCAAACCTGGGAAACATGATCACGTACCTTTGGTGGCTAACAAGTTATGATTTGGATTTTAGGTGGGATATAAGAGTTCAGTAATGCCAACACATATAGAAAGCATGGCTGTGGCTGCCAAATATGTGCTTGTAATAACAGTGCAGTATACTTCTGGGACTTCCTGTTCACCTTGGATTTGGGTTGGGGTTTTTTTTACTTTTTTTTAAAATCTAAAGCATTAGGACTGTGCATATTGGTGATATTTTATAGGAGAACATATTCTCAACCCACCTCTACCTTTAACCAAATTTTTCATCGGGGAATTCATTAGAATTTATGTACACTGGGAGCAATAAAAAAGTTTTATTTTGTGAGGTTTTTCTCATGATCATAACTCAGAAGAATTGCAGGATGCATTTGCTGGTCTATTTAGTAAGGGCATACTTCACCATCAGTGCTCAGGGAGTTTGTAACTTTCACAAAGTCTCATAAGTAGCTCCCTGGGGAGTTTTATAAGGTTTGAGTTTGTTTCTTATTTCACTGTGAACACAAATGTACCTAAGAATTTATTGAAGTTAATAAGAGTCACCTCTTTAAGCCAGAGAGTTTATTGCAGTAAACTATATTTTTCTGCTCATGATAACCATCTTAACTGCTGACCAGTGCTTGTGACCTTTTAAGCTAAGCTGGCACAGTCCCAGTTTCCTCACTGGGTATGAGGCAGATATTCAAGCCGAAATCTTTCCTATGGTTGACGTAGATTGACAGCCAACCCCACAAAAACTGTAGGAAGAAGAACTTCAATAGACCATAACTGAAGTTGCCAGACATGCTGAGTGTCAAGAGCACAATGTTGGTTTCAGTGAAATTTGCACCTGCTTATACCAGATTTGCACTTAAGAGGCAGTGGATGTGGCCAAGCTTCCAGCCACAGAGCTCTGTGGTATGTTGCTGCTCCTGTCTGCTGGGAAGATACTATGGGTAGGTCCCAATGAGCTGACCGAAACATGAACCAGACATCACAGCTGCTTTGTAATGGCCCTGATAATTCATGTTAAGGTGAATAACTTATGTGAAAATCCAACTGTTTGCTTGAACATGTTCCAACAGATTTGCCTACGGGCTGAGGTTGTGGCCATACGATGTCAGGTACAGGGACCCCCCATGCTTTCAGACTAATCAACCACTCCTCTTTTCTTGTCTGATTCACCGCTGTTGAATCATCAATGTACCTTATAAAACAGAAGCAAGGAAGCTCATTTACCATTTTTCAGGTATGTCTATACATTTGCTTTGCTATCTGAAGTGAGCCACATATCCTTTAATCACGTCTTGTAAGGGTTATTTCAGCCTGGTTTTGAAAACTCTCTCCACTACAGACTGTTCTGAGAGCATCAAAGTTTTCCCACAAGCCTCTGCATCCACACAGCCCAGGCTTGTCTAGCAAGTACCATGCTCTCCTGTGGTCTGCATTGCACAGATGGTATCACTATCACAGCTACTACTATTTACTACTATTAAAGAGCTATTCAGTGGAAGATCCTATTCTCTTTACTACTTACTACTTTCAGTTTTGTCCAACATGTTCATTTTGTATATCAGGGACAGACATACAGAGTTTCCTCCTTAGACGGCCCTTCTAATACCAAGCCTATAATCTGGGAGATGGGTTTCACACAGCCCACCTGGGAGTAGTATCAGACCAAAACTACTGCAGACTCCTTTCCACACTATCTCCTGTCAGTCTCTCTGTCACTGTTATCCAGCTGAGATGATCTATCCTGTGGGATTTGCCTATTGTGATAAACCTTGAAGAGGGAGGAAGTGACTCGGTAACAGAGCTGTGGTAGTACATAGCTTTTTATGGTATTTGCCTTGTGGTACTTGGAGACTTATCCTGGACTACAAGGTGCATAAAATTCAGGCAAGAACTCCTGCCTTCTAGAGGTTTGAGGGTCTGTTGAAGTTTGTACCTGTGTGTTCTGCATTGCTTGTAGAGATAGAAAGCTCACTGTTTGACTTCTTTCCTATCCAGAATGACCATTTTTCTTTCAGATCTCACTCTGTTCAATAAAAGCCCATAGGGTAGGTTATCCTCTTGACTGAGAAATCTGAGAATGAAATGGCGGCTGTGAGGCACCTAAAGGAGGTTTTCCTTGTGTCTGTGGGCAAGAGTATTAATTCTGAGGTAAAAATAGACAACTGCCAGCACTTGAACAGGCCAAGGAAACCTCCTGGCTTAATGTAGAGACCAGAAGCTGGCCTACTAGAAATTTTGCCATTGCCTCTGTTTGCCCATCCTATTTGTAGAATTTTCCCAGTATTGTTACAGCATCATTCATCCCTCCTTCACTGGAAAGCAGTTGGCATCTGGCAGATGGCAACTCATTCCTCAGGAGGCTCTGTGGCTGTCACAGAGAAAAGTGGTGCCTCTCTCATGACTGTTGTTCTCATGGGCTATGTCTCAGAATCAAGACTCTCTTGGTATTGTGTGCTGCTGTATCCCTCCAGACACTGCAGGGCTCTGTCTTAGATTAGATGCAGTGACATTTTGTCTAACTTTGCTGTCTCCTTGAGCATCAATTGTTGTATCTACTCTTTGCTCTCTTCTGCTCTCTCAGCTGAAAATAAAGAAGCCTCCATTACTCCTTTAAGTCTCACAGGCAGCCTAAATGGACCAGAGCAGGTTCTCACGTCTCTTGCCACTCCTCTGTGTTACAACGTGCTGGTTTTTTGCAAGTGTGTACATGTTTAAAGAGATCACGGGGTGACGCCTCCTACTCAGCTCTGAAATACTCTAAAAATTATCACTCTTGGTGTCCCTGTCATATTTTTTTCTGACCAAATCTGAAGCACAAGATGCATAGAAGTCAGGAGAGGAAACTCATTCTTGTGAGATTTTCATGTTCCCTGAGCACCTTGTGTGTGCCTCTCTATTTTTCACCTTTGGGCAGAAATGGAGCACTTCTGATCAAGGTTAAAAGTAGGCTGTTTTCCTGTCTGTGAAAGTGAGTTTGTTTTGTGTTGGTTTCTGTGCCTTTTTTTTTTAAACCAGCAAAGCCAAACTTATGAAGTGCCTACAGGGGTTTGGGTTAAGGAGTCCAGGGCAAAAGCTGAGGCTGTATGAAGATGTATTGTAATGATAGGTTCTCTCTAGCCTTTCAGATTAGGGTAAGAAGGGAAAAGCGCCAGGTGGTGTTTGTAAGTCTAGGTAATAGCACACTGAGGTCTTCTTATCCAGTTTTCTTACATATGATGAAAGAGCAAAGGGAATCCATGGGTATACCAAGTATGAGTACCCTAACATGATCCCATAAAATGAACAACCCTATCGGAGTATGATTTATCTCCTCCCTCCCATGCCCAGGCAACAAAATGAGACTTTAAGTTTCAAAAAAAAGACAGGTCGTCTCTAAGGCCAGTGGTTTGGCACAAGATAAGGCAAGCTCACACTGCCTGATCAGAGACACCAGCCTCTGTGAGAAGGTGCCAAACCACATAGCTGCAGCAAAGGGTGGGAGCCCCATTTCCTTATCCCTCTGCCTTGCTGAGGTGTTACTGGTGGCTTTTCTTGTGGGGAGCAACAGCACAAGGCACTGTCTTGTCGTTCTGGGTCTGCTTCTCTGCTCCTGAGCTGCAGTTCACTGTACCACAACTCCTTAGCGGTTTTTTTTCCTGCATTGCTCTGTTTTACAGCAGTGTAATATTATGAGATGCACAATTTGTATCTGCTGATGTCAGCATGAAAAGAAAAGAAGGAAATCATCTTTTCACTTAAAGTGTTGTAAATCAGCCCAGTAAACCAGACTATATATTATGTTTTTGTTACTGTGAGTTAAATTACAAGGAAACGAATGGTGCATAATAATTCCCCATGTCACTGAATTCTCAGCACAACAGTCTCTCACACAAGCAGGTTTACGGCTCTCGCCCCATCGCTGTGGAAGAAGCGCTCTCTAGTGGCTTTTTGTCTGAAAAATTGCTGCTGGGTGGTGGCAGAACGGCTCAAAATAGATTCATGTAATGAGGAGATGGGTGATTAAGACAGAAAGCTCCATTCAGATAACTCACGTTATCCCAGTCCAAGATTTGTTTTGGTGAAACAATATATTCCCAAAAAGACTAAGGGATTCATTTGTATTTATTGAAAGCATTATTAGTTAAACTGTCAGCTCATGTTTATGATGTTTGCAGCCTTATTCCATCAAGGATAAAATGGTAACCAATAATTCAGTTTTGAAAAGTGATGTTTATTTCGTTTCCCAACTGCATTTGGTGATCAGCGTTTCTAAGGCTGTGCTTTCTTTGGCTGGGTTTGGTGGTTGAAGGCTGCAGAGTGAATATGCACTGCTGGTTGCCTGCTAGACTTTTAACAGCTGAGTTTGAATAGATCACTAAAACAAAACTTGGAAACAGACAAAAATAAGTCCACCTTTACACACCTCAGGTAGCCATTTCAGTATGCAACGTGTGCAAGAATGTCTTTAGCTAGGTATAACTAATCCTCTCATGCCAAATTTACTAATACCTAAGGCTAATGTTGTCAAAACGAATCTTAAAACAACCTAAGAATCCAACCATCTGAGACTGTCCCAGGGGTAAGGGAGCTAAGAAAGGGGGATCCTTCATGTACAAGTCATTCTTTCAGGTAGGAAGGGCACTCAGAAAAAGGGGGTTTGTTTGCAGCATTACCACCCCTTCCTATACCGCTTCATCACCCTGCAGAACCAGGCTCTGCAGCTCAGGGAGGGATATGTCAGCAATGGAAGGTGGGGCAGAGGCAGGAACGCACGCGTGTTGTATTTTTGTTGTCTCCTAAGCTTGAGCCCAGAAGGTGTCTGCACATTCATGAAACCTTTTTCTGATATTAGTCCTGTGTGAAGGGTTACAAAAAAGAGAGACTGAGGGAAGGGTTTAACTGCAAATAAAAGGCTGATACAGAAGTTCTGAGCCTTGAAGGGATGGTTATTGTCCCTTAGAAGTCACTTGAGATCTGCAGGCTGTAAGGCAGTAAGGCCCTCAGCCTGCTGCACCAGGCAAGCTCAATTAAGGGCTTGAGTTGTGTTTTGGGCAAGATGTCCTGCTGCAGGATGATGGTGTGAAGGATGTGACCTGGTTTGTGGTTGCTAACACAGGGCAGTACTTGCTCAGCCCTTCTGAATTCAACGGGTTCACAGCTCTTGCAGGCTAAGAAAAGCTCTACTAGGGATAGGTAACTTGCAGGCTGAGTCAACAAGAGCGCTATTCCTTCTCCATCTCCTGGCCCTCCTCAGTTTCAGTTTCTAACTGGATGTTAGAAAATTATGCTACTTCAGATCTCTTTTGTGGAACATGTTGGCTGTATTGTAATTGTTTTTTGGAGCTGTGGGCTTGAGAAATTAATTTCCAAGAATGCACTGTTCTTCCACACTCAGAAAACTCAATGTCCATGTCATGCACATGTTAAGTATGTGCTTCTAGCTGTACAGTCAACCAGATGATACCTTTAGAATCAAACAGGCTCAAAATCTACCACACTTTCATCTTGGCATAACATTTTAGGACCTTAAATCACAAACACAAGACTGACAGTTACTGGTACCAAATGTTCCTCAGCCCCACTCCTGGGTGGTGCTGCTTTCTGCAGAACCGTTTGTGAAACAACTTCCACAATGCTCAGTTTTGCAGATGGGTGTTAATAACAAGATGCTACCAGTGTATTCAGGACATGTGATGTACACTGCAGCACTTCATTTCCATAGTTCAGCTATCCCTGTGAGCGTGGGGGAAGCCTTCAGGGGATATGCAGCACAGCTCTGAAGGGCTGCTACTCTTCAGGTATAATCCAGTCCTTCCACGAGTCAACACCCTTCACTTTGTGCTGTCTGTTGGGGCATCCAGCCACCACAGAAGACATAATCAGGGTACTTTGTTGTCTCAGTACCTATTGTTTGCATTTTGCAAAAATATACACATTGATAATGTGAGGTAATGAGAGATTAAAGGACAGTGATATATGAAGAATTGATTATCTGAGCTTCTAAGCAGTGAGATGGCTCTTCATTTGAAAACCTTTTTCTCCTCTAATAAACACTGTAAGACATCATTTTGTATTAAAAACTCATGTATGTGGCTCTCTTTTTAAGGGTAAGAAAAGAAAGAAAGAAAGAAAATGCTTTGTTTCTCAGAGGCACCATATGCACCACATGCTGCAGTTGCTATGGTAATTATTCGCATTTTATTGAATAGCACTGCAAGGGGTTATACAGAAATGAATCTGACTGGACAGGGTGCTTGTTAGAATGAATATGTCCACTTATTTATAAAAGCCTCCATGAAGCACTCCAGGAAAATAAGCATGTGCATGTGAGGGAGAGGGAGGGAAGGAAGAAGAGAGAGGAAAACTTTTACAAAGCCAAGTCTAACACAGTGATATAACGTCTTTTTCTCTCAGTGGGAGATGGAGTTCCATGAACCTTACTGCAGAAGAAAAACTAGCAAACTAACTTGCGTTTACCTAAGTTATTAAGTTGTTAGCAGACAAAATGTGGAGTAATTTCTGCACAAAAATACTAGTTGGGAGCCAAGCTTGAGGCTCCAGTAGGACTTAAAGGGTCAACTTTGATTTGTCAGATTTAGTTGTGTTTGTACTTTTCTTGTCTCTGTTTGGGTCAGACAAAGGGGCCTCTCAGTTGTTGTATGATTTAAATCTGGCTTTTCAAGGGGAGCACGCACCTCCTGAGCTGACTGAAATCCAGAGAGAGTGAATTACCTGCAAGGTAACAGCTTCCAAGATCTCAGAGCTGGCCAAAGTCGATATGGCTTGAGGTCACAGCCTAAACATGATCTACAACTGAACAATTCTACTTTGGTGTTTCTCTGAAACGTAACATTGCAGTTAATGGAGCTATCCATGCAAGAAATCCTAGGCAATGTAAATAAATTAACAGGAATTAAATTAGCTAATTAATTTGATTGCTGTAAATTGGTAAAATTTTACCAAATGCATAAATCACATCTACACATGTTCTATAAGAAGGTGATTAGTGTGCCTTGATGTCAGAGGCATAGTTATAGAGCTCAAGACCTTATACTTAAATCTAGAGAAATATACTCTTTCAGTGACACAAGTGAAATAATGTCCTTGGACTGCTTGTAGCTAAAGCGATGACAGTGGAGATTGGCATTTGCAGTGACCAAATGTTGTGGGCTTAGGAAGGATGTAATGAGGAAAGTCGCATACAGATCTGTACATACTAAAGTTTTAATGAAGCTTCTGGGCAATTACCATCAACAAGAACCCTGCCATGGTTTGCCAGATCTCTGAAGAGTCACCAGTGCTTTGAGGGTTCATGTCAAAGGCGTACTTTGTGGGATCAGGGCCCTGTGTTGAAGTGCTGGGGATGAGGAGAAGGCCAGCTGGAGATTTTAACAGTGTCAAAGGTATTGGCTTAGCAAGCTCTGCTGGTGCAGGGTCATCTTTTAGTGCCGTGCTTGGACAGCACCTATTACAGTGGGGCTCTGATGTGTGTGTTGGTCCTAGAGGGGATAAGGCTTGTATCTCTTCAGTAAATGACACAGTTGACGTAAGAATGTGGCTGCTAGTTAAACTTACAGGTGGCACCAGGCACAGAGAGCCTGCAGGCACAGTGCTCAGCAGGAAAAGAATTCAAAAAGCTTTCCAGTTTGGAAATCTGATCTGAAAAACAGTAGGATGAAATTCTCTAAGAATAAGGTACAAATGTCTGTATCTCATTAGAAGTAAACTTTTTGCAAAAATGTTAGATAAGAAACAAAGAAATAGAAACTTTGAAGAGCCAGGAATCAAAAATATGGTGGCTTTACAACAAAAGCAGAAGTGCTAGCATATATACATACATTAAAAAAATGTGTATAAATTAGAGACAACATGGGTTTTTGCGGTACTTAGTAGTTGAACTAATTATCCGGTTTGGGATACTGTAATTCAAGGTGTGGATTGCTTGGCTGGGAAGCAGAGAAGGCTGACAGCAGCCATCAGAAATTCAGAAAATGTGGCTAGTGAGCACAGACTGAGGGATTTAAGGTTATTCAGACTACCAGAAGATACTTGGGGGAGATACGATAAATCTACAAGCAGGAAAAAGCTTGCTTCAAAGAAAAGAGAATAATCTATTTTCCTTGCCCATAAATAGAGATGAAGAGAGGCAATGGGCTTAAATGAAGCATGAGATTTAAGTCATGATTAGGGTAACTTTTCACATTGTAAGCCTAGTGGAAGACAAGGTAAAGCTGGAGGCTCCTGTCTGTGAGGCATGAACGGGTAGAGATTTTCCTGTTCTAGGAGGCAGAGGTAAACAAGGTTATCTTCAGAGGTGTTCATGCTCCACTTCCCATGATTATAAATAAATCCTCATAAATCCATAACACATAACATAATATGTATAATGACTCACAGTTCTCATTAATTGAAGTTGCAAACTTGTACCAGAACTGGGCTTTTGATTCAAATTCTTTATGTACTGTGCTGCTTCTTTGAAAGAGTCACTCAAAGGAAGCCAGAAAACCCACACAGATTGAGCAAAGTGGAGCATGGGGAAAAGAAGAGAAGAATTCCCTAAGAAACAGCGTATGCCAAACAGAAAGGGTCCAGCTAGGCTGGCTTAACACGAGAAGAACTGTAAGGACACTTTCCCTTCAGAAGAAAGGTTGTCTTCTAACTGAACCTGCATATGAATTATGTTGAATTCAACTACCTTGTCAACGTTAGGGTTAGATCCTTTGCTTTGGGAAAGAGGCTCTGCACAGGCTCTGAGGGAGGCTCCTGGGTATAGACAGGAGCCATTGTCCCACATTTGGTAGCCCATTTTTTCAGGTGAGAAGAAAGGATGTCTGAAGTGTAAAGAAACAGGACTACCAGGGTTACTCTGTCCTTTGCAACCTGCCCTGTGCTAGGACACACTCGGCCTCCTCAGGTAAAGTAATAGAGGTGAATGTCCAGGAGGAATATCTCTGTTTCTCTTCCCACTGCAACCTTTTTTCCTGAGCATAGGCCACGGTTTGCCCCTAAGTCTTAGCTTTGTCCACATGAAGCTGTTGGCCTAGCCTGGGACTTGGCTTGGTTGCATAGCAGTGTCCAGATGCAGTACCCAGCTAAGGGGGGATGGAGGTGGGGCCCCACTGTGAGGACTCCCAAGGAGCAGATGTCATCTTGTGCTACTAAGTGAACTCTTCTGGTAATCACGAAAATTGCTTTAACAAGCTGTCCTCAAGGGTGTCTCAACACTGAGGACTCTTCTGGCTCAAGTGTTTGTGCTTAGTTGAGACTGGATTTCACAGTTGTTTCCTCCCTCTGTTCAGCGCTTCCTCTTTGTGCTACAGAGGAGATGTGTTTTGTCTGAGCACAGGATTTGGTCTGCCACCTTTTGGAGAGCCATCTTCCAAGCAGATGGAAATGAGATTCAGCAAGCAACCCCTGCAGCCAGAGACAGAGATGCTTTTTTAGCTGGCAAGTGGGGAGCTTCTTTTGCCTGCAAGTCTGTGTCCATCTCCTCACCAACTCCCACTAATTATGTCAGCTTGTCTTTCACCCAACTTCCAGCCGCTCCTTTTCAATGCCCACATCTGTGACTACCAATTAACACAACAGCAAGTCGGCACAGCACTACCAAACAGCCCCCTGTAGCCATAATGGCATTCAAATACTGTTTTGACCTGAATGAATTCTCTTTGTTGGACAGTTACAGCCTTATGGAGGCTATAATTACAATGGTAGCCTTAGTTCTGCCAGTATAATTTAGCAGTGATGTGCTGGGAACAAACAGGATTACAAGGCAGTCCATATGCCCGAATATGCAGCACTTAGATCATTTAAAAATCTTTAAGAAATCATTACAGCTGAAGCTGAAATGTACAGTGTGTGATTACGTGCTCACTGCTAACAGCAAAGCTTGTCACTTGCTATGGGAAGCAGGCAGCACAAGAGCAGAATTTATTTTTGAGCAGCATGTGACAGAAATAGCAATCTTCAGGGGGCTCACCATTAAAAACCTCACCAGAGACCCAGCTGTAATCTGAAGGACTTGGTGAAGCAATGTTTTGTGAAGAGATTGTAGTTTAGCACATAAAATATTTAGATAAGGCACTACAGATATGTGCTCAGCTTCCCAGGTGCCGACAATGCACTATTAACAGCTTAGAAGTTCAGTGGTGGGAGGGCAGAAGACCAGAATCAAGAGGAATGGAATGCTTATGTTGGGTAAAGAGATTTTGTAGGAAGCACTCCAAAGCCTGGGCCTGGAGGGGAGTGAAGGCAAAGCAAGCTGCTGACTCAATAGTAAAGGATGCCCAGCCATTACTGACACAGTGAAGAGTGCCTGGGAGGCATATTCCAGTCGCTGAGGGCAGAAATGTCAGAGTAAAGGACACCTGAGGGAAACTGAGAGGTTCAAGGAACTGATAAATGAAATAAGAAGTGGGAATGGATTTACAGCTTTTTACCTTTTCTTGCAACCAAGTAATTATTGCCCTGAGAAGGCCAATATGAAAACTGAGGGTAGGCTTAGTCTGCTTCCAAATACCTGTCTCCCAAACAAGGGCTGTAGTCAGCTTGCTCCCGGCAAACTTTCCCTCAGGAACAGATACTGACCACTTCTTCCCCAGTCTACCAAAGCCCCCAAGTGTCTGCTTTCAGCCAGAGTAACCCACTGAGTAGAAGCATAAAATACTCAGTTAATGACCTCTGATCTATTAATGATCTCAATCTACTGATGGGCACTAGAGCCCTGCATGAGAAGAGTTGCTACTGCTGAATCACTTCTGTGCTCCGCAGTAAGACCTGCACATTGGCAGGACTGAGTCAGGATCCTTGCACTTTTTCAGTGTGCCAGCATGTGGATGGGGGACTGCAACCTTGGAGGCTGTCAACTAGCAGTCTCCCTGCACACTGGATGTACTTAAAAAATGAAATCTCTATTCTGATTTCCTAAGTCTGTCTGAATGAATGGCTTTCTCAGGAAAGACTTCATGCGGCTTTTATGGAGCTTGTGTTGTTTGAAAGCTAGTGACCTGGAGACATGCAATATATTTTTGATTAAGTTAAGCTGACCTCTACAATTAGAAAGGGAAGAAGAAAAAGAAAAAAGAAACCAAAACTCCTTTGTGCTTTTAAAAGGAAATGAAAACGTTTAAAGCTTCTTGAATATGTAAACTTAAGGGAAGTGCAAATAAGTAACTATTTTTTTAAAGACTCTATGGAGAACCTGTCTTCCACTACTGCTTAAGGACAGGGACCTTAATACAAAGTACAGGGAGCCGGGCAGATTTTAACTTTGTACCTTTGAGTACCAGATCTTTCAGAGCCAATGATTTGCATGTATGATATCCTGCCCTTTTATTATTATTGCCAAATGCTTCCATGACTAGATCTGGAGAAGCACAGACAAGGAGAAGGGTGTCTATCTTCATATTGCTTTATTGCTGGGAAATGAAATACAACCCAGTGCAGATATGTCTGGCAGAAGAGAGGAATATGATGGAGAACTGAGCTGAGGGAGAGAGAGATGTGGAGTGCTCTTTGATTACCACCAAATTCTGGTTTGCAGCTATAAGCCTACTAATAAAATAGTTTATCTTAAGGTTACCAGGAATAAAACATTCTCAATTTTTTGGATGAACCAAAAAGAAGAGATTAAAGTCTTTCAGCTCTGTATTCTAACTTTTCAAATATTTCTAAAAACACCTGGAAATTTAAAACAAGAACAAGTCAGGTCAATGTCATCACATTTTCTGAGTGTATGCTCAATTATCTCACCCAGGCCACTAATGAAATAAAAAATGATCCTGGACAGGTCAGTGCTGGGTCCTGCTTGAAGTATCTGTCCAGGTGGAGACACTGGAGACACTAACAATATGTATTCTTTGTGAGTGATTTTTAACCAGTCCAATACTCATCTTACAGTGATTTCTTCAAAGCTCTGTTTGTGTAGTTCCATCTGGACAGCATGAGAGGCCCTCACAGTACATGCTTGGAGATATATATATGTATCTATATACACATATCTGGATCCTGTCAAAAAGGAATTTTTTTCCTACACTATTCTGAGTGGATGTTGACAGGATAAGATGCCATTTGTACAGCATTTGTAGGTCAAAGGATGTTTCAGTGATGGAAATGAGAAATCATGAGGGTCAGCATGAAACTGACTGAACAGGAAACGTTTCGAGACACTGTGCTGAAAGCTTATGTAGAAAGCCTGTGCGTAGGCTGGGTTGGAGTATGGAGGGAAAGATCCCAGTTATAGATGTCACTGGGACCATGGGCAGGATGGAGATAATATTCAGAGCAATTGAGCAGGATGAAGTGAGGCAGTCTTGAAGTGCAGGAAGATGCAAAGTCCTGTTCCAAAAATGTTGAAATACGTTCTTGAGATACAAGTTCACAACACATTCTCATACTTTCAGAGTAAAGTAGTTTCAGGTATGTGTCATGAACCTAGGCAGAACAGATAGGAAACAATTTCAAAAAAAAAGGAAAAAATAAGGAAGGACCACTGTTTTTAAAATGCTGTTTTGTTTTCAACAAACTTTCCTCTTATTTTTTCCATTTTTGTACAGATGAAACTAGTTTGTCAAAGTGTTCCATACAAGCTCACGGTTTGGAGCCATCTGAAACACCTTTTTTTAAAAAAAAATTGGCCTTTTTTTTTGAAATTGCTTTAGCTTGATTTGACTTCAGCCTTCAACTGCAAGTGGGGACTTCCATGAGCTTAATGATGCAGAGGAAGAGGAGGAGCTGGAAAAAAGCGGGGGGTTTCAGATGGAAGATAACACAGTGGGATGGATAACAAAAATATTTTCAAGTATTTATGATGAGAAAGTGTAAGAAGGGGAGCATGAGACCACGTGGGATAAGTATATGTGAGGGGCCTGATAAGTAGAGCAGATAATACCTTTCTCTATGTGGAGAAAGATACAGGAAAGCAGAGCAAAGGAGCAGCTACAGCAACAGAAGACGTCTGTAGATGCAGTGAGGATCCTTTCCTCCTATCTCTCTTCTTCATATTTTATCCTTTCTTGTGCCTCCCACACACCAGGAATCAGTGAGGCTCCTTTTCTTTCCCTCTTTGTGAACAGTTCATTTTGCTTGTAGCAGCAAAACTGGCTCTAAGTGTAATTATTTCCTGGTGTCTCTGTGCATGTACCTGTGCCTTCCAGCAGGCCCCTGTGCTTGGCTCAGACTCCCCTGCTCTCCTCCTCCCCTATGTGATGTGGCTCCCTGTAAGAAAATTCCCCAAGAGGTTTTTAAACTTCCCTGCAGGGCAGGTTTCTTCTCTCAGGCCTCACGTTTCATGACAACACATTCACCTTTGCTTTCAGAGCAGTTTACGCTGGCTCTGCTCTTTTCTCTTCCTTTTGGATATTCTTTTATTCAAACAACTCCTGCAATATGTATCATTTCAATTACCCTGGAGGTTTACACAGTGCTTACAATGAACCGAGCTGTGCTTCCAACTTCTGCCCATTATATTCTGACAAAGAAGCTCAGAGGCAAGGCTGTGTGACTGGTGAACAGTGTGTGAGGCGAAGTTCAAAGGGAAGGAGCTTATATAATAGTTACTCATAGCTCTTTTCCCCTTTCCACAGTCTAGCTCTGTCATTAATATTGAAATTCAAGCTGCAATCAGGGGCTGAGAGACTTCATTTTAGAAGAGGTTTTTGCTAAAGGTAATAGGGGAAATGTAAATTAGCTGTTTGTTTGTTTGTTTGTTTATGCTCCTGGACAGTAAGAATATAGGCAATTGCTATTCTAAGAATTCTCTAAATACATTGAAGATTTATTTTTATAGAAGATGCAAAGGACAGCTTCATGGGAACTTCTATATCTATAGGGCTTTTGGTTTCTTTCAATGCTTGCCAGCTCCTCAGCTCTTGTCCCTTCCCCATAAAAGCCCTCATCATAAGAACCCTAAAAGTCTGGGAAACTGCCCATTGTAACCGAAGGTTCCAGCCATTATTTAAAACCAGAGGAATAACATTTGTTTGCTATGGGGAAAATGGTAGTTTCCACAAGGACTAACAGTCCCTAAAAAAAAAAAAAATTCACTGCACACAGGTAGAACATCTCCTGCTTTTAGAAATGAGGATTTCCCAGATGGGTGCCTTCAAAGGTAATTTAGTGGTGCCCTACTCCTTACGTTCATCAGTATGTGCAATCTGGTAACATCTTGCAAGCACACCTGGCCAGGAGAGAGGATTGTATTATAAACCCCTAACAAAAGGATCTTCCTTTCCTTTCTTTCCTCCTCCTGCACTTACTAAACTAATTACTTCATTTTTAGAAAGGGAAAAGCTCTTCTCTCTTCATCCTTTACATGCCTCCCATTTCTCTGGCTTGATCTTTGAATGCCGTGTGCTTTGCCTGTGAAACTACATGGTAAAAAGCTCACATTCACTTTCGAGTTGGAATTTCAAGGCTTGATTTTTTTCTAACCCAGCTTTCAGTTCTTAGTCGAGGGTCAAGCCCCTGTAGACAAAAGCTTTCAAACTTCAGAAGACATAATTCAGCAAGATTGGCTGAGGTGCTGATGGAAAGGAGGTCTGAGCATGTCTCCCTATGGTTAAGGATGACAGTGCAGATAAGAACATGTTAATGGATTGTGGTGGTTTAGCCCCAGCCAGAGCTGAGCACCACGTGGCTGCTCACTCACCCCCCACAATCCCCCCAGTGGGATGGGAAGGAGAATAGGAAGAAAAAGGCAAAACCCCACAGACTGGGATAAGGAAAATTTAACAGAATAACATAAGAGGAGAAGAAACAACACTAATAACAATAATAGTAATGAAGCAAGTGATTTAAAACGAACCGACCACCTGGCCCTGTACCAATGGGCAGGCTGTCCGGCCAACCCCTCTGCCCTTATATAGTGGGCATGCTGTCAGCATGGCATCAAATACCCCATTGACTGGTTCAGTTGTCTATCCTGGCTGTGGCCCCTCTCAGCTTCTGGTGAAAATTAAACCTATCCTAGCCAAACCCAGGACATGGATGCAGCCCTTCACCTTCTGACACCTCACTTGGTCAAAACTACCTTTGCATCACCTTGGATGATCATTCCCCCAGATATCACAGACTTTTTTAGCAGAAGGTCCTGCTTCTCTGATTGCAGCTGAGCCATTGAAAGGGAAGCAGGAAAGGTACAGTCTGACATGGCTATTTTTGCCTTGAAAGAGAAATAGTTACTCTGATTTTTTTTTTTGGATGTGTGAAGTCTTTCTTTCCCATGTGCTACTGCCTAACTTACCGATAACTTCCCCTGGAGTAGGACAGACCACCACATCCTTACAAAAACCTGCCTCTTCAAAATGATATTTTAGGAAATAAGAGCAGGAGCAGCACCAGTCAGCTCAGCATTAGCGGGTGTGCCAATGTTGTTCTGGAAAAGCATCACTGCTTCTCTGCTAATGCTTGCTTGCATGCCATCCCTTGCACAGCTTGAATGGACAGGGAAGAATCAATACTATTTATTTAATTAGAAAGCTACTAAGGTAGCTAACAATTTCAGCAAGCAATTTTTCCTTAACTTCAGAATTAATTTTTGTTATTGGTGAGATTTTTGTGAGGACTCAAAGCTCTGCTGAGTTTAGGATCTCTCTGCAGTCCTAAACAAAGAAGAGGGTTTCATGGCTGATACATTCCCCTAAGACAGGACAGCCCCAAATCTTTACCTTTGGTGGCTTTATTTTCCAATCCAGATGTACGTTTGGCAGTCCCTCCTGCCTAGGAGGAGAGTGCCCACAGCATCCTAGGCTGTCACAAGCCATCATAGTTCTATAGTGGAGATGTATCTCCATCTTCCATACCGACAGACATGTAGACTGTATTGCACAGGCACAACTAGTATTTGCCATTGCTTTTCTCACTAATTGCTTCTCAACATTCTACCCATCATCAGCTCAACCTTGCAAGCAATCCTTCATTGTTTTTTTTACTTTCTTCTTGGACTGGAGTGTTTGAATATGCAAAATGTGCAAAACCAGGGAGCTGAAATGACAGTCCTTTAGTTTTAAAAGCCCTAATTACCAGTTGCATCTTTTGATGCATGCTCTCTTAATGAGTAAACACCTACTTGGCAGTGCTAGGAAAATGTATTTCCTTAGCTCCATTTTGCAGCCAAACATACATCCATTATTGCTCCTGCTTGGCATGCTGCCCATAATGTTGATCTGCTTATACTGAATTAGCCAGACCCTCACAGACAGCATTTTCCCCCTTTGCTATATACATGCTTCATCAACATAACTAGATATCTTTCTAAGTATGGTACCCTTTGCTGCTGCCTTTCTGCCCTTTCTTCCTCAAACCACATAAAACCCATCTGTCAGAAACTCTAAAATTACTTGTTCTGTGAAGTGAAATCTTCAAAGCCCTTCAAATATCTAGCGTATGAAAACTCTTTTCTTTATCCCATTTAGGATTACAGCCAAAAGAAAAAAAAAAGGCAAGATAGTTCCTTCCTTGCAAAGAAAATAGTTATTAACCTTCAGGATAAAAGCAGATACAATTCCAGCATTGGACTTTTTTTCCAAAGGAATTGTGGGGAAGGTAATTGCTGAGAACGGCAACAAACAAGTTGTAGAAAAGCAACAGCTCCCACAAAGATTTGTTACGCTTAAGGAAGAGAATAAAATAAGCATTCCAGCACTGGCCTACTTTAAGAGCTACCAGAAATCCTAGTTTGCATCAGTTATTTGCAAATAGTCCCTCTCCCAGCAGTGTGTCAAGTAAAACCTTTGCAGCTCAGCAGTTGCATGTGAATTTGGTGACTTTCACCAATATCTAAAAGACGTGATCTGAGAAGTGTTTGAAGCAGAGCCTTTTGGATTATGTTTAAGTTTCGAGTCACTCAATGTTCACTTTTATAAGACCAATATATTCATATTACTGGCTTTCACTTTGTTATTTTTATACTCATTGAGACATGACAAGGCTGATTAGAGTCAGTGGCCCAAAACCAAATGTCAATAAAGTACCAGGGAGGAATTGTAAACATACACTGTCTGAATACTTTGAAAATCTTTGGAGAGAAGGTTCACGCTATTTTGTAAAGGCAAACTCTTGTGTTTCTAGCTTCCTACATCTACTCCACATAAAGTGCATAGTAGCGATTTGCAGGACATTATGAAAAGGATAAAGAGGCAGAACAGCAGGATGATTTGCCCAAAATCAGACACCTCCATGAGAGCAAAGAGAGAATATAAAGAAGCACAGCCTGAACCACATATGCTGGTAAGAAAACTACAGAAAACAGAGATGCAGTGACGTGAAGCTTTGTGAGGTTTAGAGAACACAGTTTATAACAAAGGTGTAAGGCAACATAAGTTTTAAAGCACCTTATCAGCATCTAACTTCCTTTTTCTTGCTGTTATTCACATTTTGATAAAACTCTGAGCCATCCAGGTTCTCTGCACACTTTTCTGCTCTCAAGGGTGAACTTGGTGTCAGCTTTGCAACTTGAAGTGGTTCCTACCCTCAGGACTTTCCTCCACCAATTTCTCTTTGCCTGTTTGTTAACTTCAGTGCTTGCAAGTTTAGGCCTGTGAGCCATTCGCTTGGGCCCTCACTGCTGCTGTTGCTGAAGCCACTGACAAAGCTCTTTTTGGCTTGAGGACTGGAACAATCCCTTTCAGGAATCAGCAAGAACAATTCATCCCCCTTCTAAGAAGAGACAAAATTACTTGGTCAGTGCCTTGTTCAGAGAGAAGAATGCAGGTATCACACACTCCTGACAGTTCTTATCCTTCTGCCTTCTCAGCTGCACACAGAAACACCTCAGCAGCAAATAGACTCCTTCCCCAGCAGAGGAGAAAGGGTTAAATCTTAGACAAAGCTGAAAGGAAAAAAAATATTTCAAACATCTCTAATTGCTGCCCCTATCGTGTTACTAATGCTAAAATAATGCTGCTCTGCACTGTAGCAGGCCTTGCATTTTTCAGGGATTCATTTTTTAATATTGGTCTGGAGGTGCTCATTTTACTGATTCAGTACTGGGCCACACAGATGCAACTACATATTTATAAGTTTTCATTATCCTGTTTGTGTATTTAATCACTTATTTGGGCACATCCTAAGCTCTTAGACTCCCAAATGCTACCAAATGTATACATCCAAATGTACTGGGACAGACAGAAGAGCTTCCTATAGGTTCCTGAAGCAACTATTAGGCTCTCAGTGTTGCTGATCTCATTTGATCTATGTGGTTGCTAGATGGCCTCAACTAAGCTTCTTGACAGCTCATGTGGAATGAGCACTGTCAGCCGGTGCTGTATTCCCTAAATACAGTTTTCATCCAACCAAGGAATGGTAAATTATTTTCTCTTTCCCAATCATGAGGATATCACAAAGAAGAACCTACTGCTATGCTTCTTCCTTATTTTCCACGAGGTAGAGAACAGGAAAAGGGTGGGGGGAATTGAAATCAGAGAGGTTTGAATTTTTCTTTGCTTTCATCTGTCCTCAGATATCATTCACCACCTTGGTGAAGAGCATGAACTGCCAGCTAGTTTGTGCGGCACATTTGCACATTAAGATCTACCAGTGGTTCCTGCAAAAAACAGATGTGTATTCTTATGGAGGACCAGTCTCAAGGGCAGCTACTGGCTGTTACGTGGGTTTCCAAGGCAAGCACCCCAGTCTGGAGGGCCCTAGGGAGCAGTCTGAATGTGCATCTGACCTCACTGCAACCTGCACTTGCTGCAGCAGCACACTCACAGAATTGCTTTCCAGAATGCTTGTAAATATGGTACTTCCTGATTTCCAAAATATCTTAAAAACAGTAGATCATGCTCCAGCCATCCAGGGAGGTTCCTCATCCTAGGCATTAACCTAGCTGAGTTGTGACCTCATCTCTTTCTTCCAGTGGGATAGGGAGGGAAGAAGGAGGCTAAAGCTTTCGATCTGGTGACTTCAATATCCTAAAATGGAAAAGCCTGTTGCAATGTTGTTTATTTTAACTAAAGGTATTTCCATGGCCCTTATCACTGCTGCATCTGAACCGAGGCCAAAACTCCACTTTCCTGTCAGGTCTGCAAGGCTGGAAGCAGACAGCTGAGGGATAAGTGTCTGGTGAGTGGATGCAGCTGGAGTTTGTTAACCTGAGGCCCACTGGTATACGCAAATGGAGGAAGAGGAAAGGAGTGGGCAGTGAGGGAAAGGGTTGAGTGCAGTTCAGGAAGGGGTTTGGTGCTGTCCTTGGATCCTGGCAGAAATGGCATTTTTATTGGAGAGCCTCTCCTATCTCTGAGGTGCAGAAGGATCTTTTGCTCTGGCTCTTTAGGCCTTTTTTGACGGTTCATGAGGCAGGCTGTTTCTCATCCATCAGCAGTTCCCTCAGTTCTTCTACATCCAGCCTGAAGAACATGTGAAACTGTGAGAACTAGTTTGTGCTCTAGGAGGAAGCTGAGATTTAAAATGGAGTGTCCATGTTTTGCAAGGTAACTTGGCTCCTCCAAACAGAGTATTGTGAAGAATATGTTCCTCAGCGTGTTCTTAGGCTCATTTGAAGGGAGTTCTTTTAGACTGCATGATCTGTGGGTTTTGTGAGCAACTAATAAGCATGAGGTTATTTTAGCAGAAGAGTTTGTGTTGATTTCTCCCTGCAAGAACAAGCACCCTTCTCCCTACCTGGCAACTCACTTGAGAGTGTTTGCTCTGTCCCTCAGAGTCCTTTGCAAAGATCTCAGCCTTCAACAGGAATACCTTCTTCCTTGCCAGGTTTTCAGGAATAGCCTGAGTAATTTGGCTTCCACCTTCTTGCTGCAGTCTTTTCCTCCTCAAGGGTCTCTCTCTGCATGCTTTCCTGGCCTGAAAGGAGTCCATGCACCACACTGCCAAAGGCAGACTTTTCAGTGGTACACGCTATTTTTCTGGATAGTCTTGAAATAATTCCACAGAAATAGCTAATCCAGGCCTTGACTCTCACATGACCGCATTCTGCCAGCTGCTGGTTTTATAATCACCTTGTGTAGTCTCACTTTCTTGAGATTTTCTTCCTGTACCTTGTTACACTAATTAGCTGTCTTGCCTTGATTTGGATGGTGAAGTCCTGCTCCCTATGTGTGCCTTTTCTATCTTACAGTTTCTATCACTGGAGCTTTCTGGAAGGAAAAAAAATTGTCATACATACCTGTAGTAGATGAGTAGAAATTGCTTCTGCATTGAAAAAGCTATTGAGTGGCCCTTAAATGCCATTAAAGAGAGGCACTTTATGTGGTTAATAGAGATTTGGTGAGTGGGGAGGGAGAAAACTGAGAGATACACATTCAGTTCCTGTGTCAGCAAGTCATGACACCTCTGTGAGCTGCGCTTGCTTTTAGAGAATGAAGATACAGTTTTCTTCTACTCCATCTAGATTGTGCACTGAGATTGTCAGTGCTTTGAATCAGGGACTGTATACGTACAAAACAGCCTGACAAATAACACAGGACAAAGAACGTATACTCTATATATTTCTTAGTAGCTTAGAAGGAAGACTAAGTCCACCAAAATCAGTTACATACCACAAATCATGCGAAGTCGCAAAGTCTAATTTTTAAACTACATAAATGTAAGAATATTGGCAGCGTTTCATGTTGGTTTTATCTCAAGTAAAGGATTAATTGTTCACCAGCAGCTTTTGCAGTGTGAGTCAGGAGCTAGTCTGAAAACTAGGACTCTGAGCTGACTCTGGGCTAGGTACAGCAAAGGTGCTTCAATTTGGACTGATTGGGGCACAGCTAACAGTATTTCAGCACTTTTCAACATATCTATTTTTTATGTATCTTTCTCCATGGAAAACACAGAAGAGTGTCCACAAGCTTCAGGGATTTTTTTTTTTTTTTTCTTAAAGCATTGTCTGTCATAAAGTCCTAATCCTGAGACCTCATTCATCCTTCTGCTCACAAAAACCGTGACTCATCAAAACTATTCAGCCCCATGGTCTTGATTCTGAGAGACAGAAAAGAGGAAAAGAAAACTGAAGTGTACAGCATAGCCTTTCCCTTGGTACCTCCCTCCTGTATCTATAATCAGTGGCTTGAGGACAGGGTGTAGCAGGACCTACAGCTCAGCACCCCCTTCAGGACCCTGATTCTGCGTCATTGCCATCTGGAAGGCTTGTTTAATTAACTGGGGAAGGTTTGGCATTTTATTACCTACCCCATCTGCTTTATCCTTTGTATTTTCTTGGCATCTTGAGTTATGTCTAATGACATTTTCAAATCCAAGCCACCTATTTTCTAGAAAAGTGTTTCTCCAAAACAATGGCAATTTAAAGAGTATTTTAAAATTTAAAGGGTAGCAGTTCTTGCTCCCATAACTGAAGCTTACTTTTATTCCCCATGGTATTCATCTTAAAGGGAGTCATGCATATTATTTCTTCCTTTTTTTTCTTTTTTTTTTTTTCTGCTTGTCTTACCACCCTGATCAGTTCTGTATATTTCGAACTAGTTTTCAGACAATATTGGTTTTTTTTTTTTGTCTCAATCTGCAGATACTTATTACTGCATGTGCCCAGCCTCAGCTTCGGGTGTAGAAAAGGCAGCTGGTTTCTATCAAGAGACAACATCCTTGCACAGGGAAGGTAGGTGCAGCAGTTAAGGCAAAGGTTGTGACTCTCTTGGAAAGCATGCTCAGTATGTCTTTCAGTGGTGGCTGATCACTTTCTAGCTTACTTCTCCCTGTGTCTGCTTATTTTTCTTTTTCCTGGACACTTGTGCTCAACATTGTCTGATATTCCAGTGACTGGTCTTTGAACAGCTGCCAGCTACTCCCCTGGGTACTGCCTCAGCTTTCTTGTGCTATCTGAAAAACAAATACAAAACAATTAGCAGGAAGATCAAAATCTCTCAGTACTTTTGGAATCCCTGAGAGAAATCTGTCTGGAGCTCAGGTACATCCCAAGGCTGACTGGATCATTCTTTTATTTCGTTTCTTTCTTTTTTCCTGTTCTCATCCACTCCAATTTCTCTTTGTCCATGAAACATTGTCCCCCCATCTCCCTCCAACAAACCAATATAAAACTTTATGCAAGTGTACGTTCTTGCTATCTCTGATCATTGGTGCTGCCATAGCCCCGGGAACATCTGGTATAGGTTGGTTACCACATGCCCTTCTGCTACTGGCCTACTTGATGATGATGATGAAACCATTTCTCCCATCCATGCCTCAGTTTCCTAATCAGTAAAATACTACTTAGCTGTTGTGGAATCTCATGATAGGAGAATTCTAAGAGGTAGTTGTTTTGAATTATGTCAAGTCAGTGATACTCTGGTTATTGTACAGATATGAAGATTGTTTTACATAACGTTTATTGAAATGTTTATTTCTTTTCCAACTAATAATCAGGACATTGTAATTTTTTAGGACAGATAAAAAGCATATCCACCTTCCAAAAGGAAGTTTTTTTCTAAGAAAACTGTTTGGAGGTCTGATTTTTCTCTTTTTTTTTCCTGTGAGATTCAGTTATTTTGTGGAAGTATACTCCTTTTTTTTTTTTTTTCTTTTCTTTTTTTTTTTAACCTCCAGAAATGTTATCGCCTTTTACAACAAATATCTCTTATCAACTATGTCTTTATCTTGTCACTTTTATCAAAATTCTTCATGAGGGAAACACAACTTCTCTCCAGAAATTTGTTTGACAATTTGAAGTAAATCTGAACTCAGATTATTTGAAACAAAACCATTCTTAACTCCAGGCAGGACAGGGTCACAGTTATAGAAAGTATCATTGTCGTCAGTAGTCAGAGCCATTCCCATACAGGAACAGAGATCTTGAGGTGGACTTAGCACAAGTATCAGCAATTCTGAAAGATCTCTTTCTAGTGAACTCTACTGATGCACTGTCACATTTCGAGCTAGCTGTACCTGCTTGGGTGCGAGGGATCCATTTCTGGGTATGCAAGACAGGAAGAGGTTGCACTAGGCTATTACAAGTACAAAGGCTAAAATTATTTTTCTCACAGCTAGAGATGCCTGGGATATTTTGTTCTGGGCCCAGCATAGCTATGTGGATATCTATATGAACTGCAGAGATATCAGCGCATGGGTGAGGACAGCTGGGCATAGACTTTACTACTTACATGAAAAACTGGCTTGACAGAAGACTGTTCCACCGAGCTGTTGCAGAACTGGTAGAGACAAAAGACATTTTCTCAGGCTCAGGGCTGGAGAAGTATGGAGTCTGGAGACACCCATGGAGTGTGGAGGAGTACACGGAGAGGTTTGGTTTGTTCCACCTTTGTAGACGTGACCTAAATGGACCTGCAGGCTAGCTGAAGAACCAGAGGGTCTCACTAAGCATGTTTTTCATGTGGGAGCACATTTTAAAGCACTTTCCAAACCTTGCTTCGGTCCTCTTGTTTCATGTAGAAGTTTTAGGAAAGCCACTTGGAAAAGTTTCCTTTTGCTGAAGGAGTGGATGGATGTATTCTGATGGAACTTTGGTACTTCTAGTTTGACTGGGACTTCTCACAGATGGCAGTTAAGACAAGAGGGAATACAACAGCTGTGTGAAATGTCTAGCATTGTCCACAATACTTTCAGACTCCTTCGTTTAAGAGGAAGAACCTAACTTGTCACAAGCTTAAACCAAGATTGTTAGTTGTCATCTTGCTCCCTCACGATGCTTTGTGAGCAGTGATTTGTGCTTGGCTGGCCATTTCAGATGCAAAGCCTTCAGAGTTTCTTCCTGGAATATCCTAACCCAGTAAACAAGGGAAAACAGAGGCAAAGCTTTTCCGGTGCAGCCAGCTGGAGTGCCTGTGCTTTCTCAGTTCTTGCATTCTTACCCTTGACCCCAGTGTGCTATCCAGTTCCCTCTGTCAGGTTATCCTGAAAGCTGTGATTTCCTCTCCTGACAGGCAGCAGGAAGATGAGAAAGCTGTTGGGCAACCTTTGCTCTGAGAGTACTGGAAGGTTATTAACAAAGCATGCCTGACAAGCAGATTTTAGGAAATACTGATAACATCGGGAAGAGGGAGGAAAGTAAACAGTCCAACAGCTTAGGGTGTGTTTGTGATTTTAAAATTGGCCCAGACCAGCAGCTTTATAAGCTGTTCTTTCCCTTGCAGTGTCACTGTCACAGACTTGGTGCTGCATATGAGGTCAAACAATTTCCACCAGCAGCTGAGATGGATTCAATACCTTTAGCTGAGACTCTATTCTGAACCAGTTCAAAGGTTGGGGAAGTTTTGGCTTGGTTTCAGCAACACACAGGACAGTAAGATGATCCAACTTACTCTGTCCTCAGATGTGAGGATGTGGCAAAAGGGGAGAGTCTTTATTTCCACTGCCTCATAGCCACTGCAAGGAGAAGCCACCTATTTTACAAGGCAATCAAGGACAGGAATAGAACTTGTGTCACTGACTTCCACTAACCCCGCTTTGTAAAAGCAAGCCAGACATTCAGCTGGGAACTATGAAATCCCATCCTCTGGGCGGTTTGCAGCTCAGCTTTTGATATAGGCTTTTTCTAATTATCACTGACAGGCAGATCAAGGGTAAGATATACATTTGAGTTCTTGTTTCTCTGTTCCCTCCCCTTCTTCATATCATGTGTCAGCCCTAGTTTCTAAATACATTTCTGTGTCAAAGCACTAAACTTCATCCATCATGAGCACATTTGTGCAAGTCCTAATAAAATAACCCTGCTGCCATGTCTCTCTGGGAAGGTGGAGACTCGAGCCATAATGTAACATGACAATGGAAGCACTATGAGGCTGGGTAGTGAGATTAAATCTTTTCCATTTGTGCAGTAACTGTTGTTTAGTATGGCTTGTCAATCTGTCAGATAAAGGCACACAGCCATCTATGAGGAATTATTAATGAAGATTCAGACATTTTTTTCTGCTGGAAATGGATCACTTCACTCTTCATCTCGCTGACTTTTTACATTAGAAAACTAAAAATAGCCCTGAGTTTATAAGGAAAGACCTTTCCTTTCCTTTCCTGTGGTCCATTCCCCAGAGGAAGGTTAAACACACAAACCCTTTTTCTAATGGTTTGAGCTGAGCATTTCAGAGCTATAAGCATGAATACAAGGTGTGCATCTTTGTCTGTTAAGCACATTCAGTCCACTTTAGCCCCCTTATCATCCAAACAGAAAGCAAAGACCAAAAAATCACTACAGTCTCTGATAATTTACACTTTAGTGGAAAAGGTAGGTTAAGAAAAAGAAGTGCTAATCACACCAGCTTGAATAAACTTGGTATTGCCAAGTGCTGTACAGCTTTCCCCACTTTTCCCTGCCAATGTAGCTCAGTCCTTTTTAAAGCAGGCCTGCTGTCACAAAGCTGGCCATACTGGAGAAACATCTTTCCCTTGCACCAGGATGTGTTGAGGGATGCCAGGGGCGGAAGAAGTGTGTGGTGGGGGTTACACAGGCAGCTGTCTGCTGATGACCCACATTATTGCTTTATGACTTAGAAAACTCATTTCTACAGATGACCTCGACAGAGCTTGCCTTCTGGCTTTTAAAGTAAATGACTGAAACCCAGGAATATTATTGTCTGCTAAGGTGATTTTTTTTGCTTTCTCTCCCTCACAACACAGAGGGTCCAGGAGCTATTTAGATCCTCAGAACTTCTGGATTTCAGACGCCAACGGAGAAAGCCTTTGTAGTTGTTTGTAGTATCTTCCCATTTTCCACCGTGACGGTAGTGAGATACTTAGCTGATGTGGATGGGCTGCCCTTTCCAATGGGCATATGCTAAAGGCACCAGACTAGGTGTGCAAGACGGTACCACCTTCATAAACGGGCAGTGAAGCCCCCTGTATACGTATGCACGTGCGTGCGTGCACACACACACACCTACTTCAGAGACGTCAGAAATGGGTGACTAATTTTCCCACCTTACTTCCTGGAGGATGGAATACAATTTGTGTCCAAATGTACAATCCTCAGGTGTGTCTCTTCATTGAGTGGAGTGAAGCTTTCAGTGCAACAATGGCCAACACTCTGAAATCCCAAGAAAAGGAAAGAAGATCAGACTCCTCTCTCTGCCAAAGAATCTGCATGTGGTTCCACATGATTTAATGTAACTAACTGATTCTCTCAGATATATTGGGGTTGTGTTCTATGCCTAGTGCTTTCCAAAACCAAACCAAGTCAACAGACTGCTCTGTAGCGCGAAGCAAAACAAGACCACAAAAAGTTCATGTGTAGTCACCGGACAAAAATTTGCTAAGTACTAGCAGAAATGAGGAGTTAATGAGCCCCATATGTGGCAGCTAACCTGGGCTTTATAAGATTTTCCATGAGATTTCTGGAAAAAATTCTATAGCAGAAAGTGAGATGAAAAATCCATTTTCTCGTTAAACTGGACAGTTAACATTCAGGCTGCATTTTCTTCCATAGCTGAGTCTATAAATACAGGCTAACAAACTTGGATAGCATTCCCTCTCTGTAAAAAAAAACAAATGACAGCCTCTAGTATTCCTGAGCAATATGACACATAAAGCTTTAATCAGCTTCTCAGCGAGACGAGTTCTGAAACAGTTCAAAAAATATTTACCTTTTAATGCATCTTGTATAAGTTTTTACAGTCTCCCTAGTTATTATTTTACTCATATGTTGCAGTTAGACCGTGTGTCTTCCTTCTTGTACAGTGTACACATAGCTCAAATTAATTTAATTAAGTTGGTGATGCCTTCAACAGATGTTCCAGTGTTGCCATAGCACTGGTGTTCAGTCCTTACTGGGATGGAAACGCTTTGTATCGGACCTGAGGAGGCTGGGTTTGGTTTGTTTTTTTCCCTGTTCATTTTAAGTGTGTTCTGAACAGCAGGGATAAGAAATATTACTGTTTTCATGTGCTGACATCAATTCTGCGAGGAAGGTCAAACCATTGGAATTCTGTTTACCATTGCACAGGAGAAAGATCAGTAGGCTAGGTCTGAAAACTAAAAGCAACATGTTTCTCCCAACGATTGACTGGGGTGCAGATGTGTTGTGGGATTTTCCTTGTGTGATTTTAAGGGCTTAGGCTGGTAGAAGTAGCATTTAGGGAATTTTGAGCTAGAACCCCTGACAAAGGATGTCTCCCAAGGCAAACTGGTAACAAAAACACTACAGGCTGAAGCAGCATCTCTGTCTCTTCGTTCCATGCATTTTCAATGCTGGCATTCAGAAAATGGTCTCTTCCTTGGCCATTTCCATGTTTTTAACACAGCCTCAAATGCAATTAGGAGAGCTCTCCAGTCCTTCCTCACATGCCCCCCAGGAAAGCTCATCAGTGTAGAAGCCAGCAATTACCCACACCTAAGAGCAGGACAGCGAATTTCAGTTCATTTGAGACCACTTCCTGAGCCTGCTTTAATATTTTGGGGGGAGCTTTAGCTGCTGTAGAGGTTAGAAGTTTTTAAAGTATCAATAGGTAACTTGCCACATAACCATATTCTCAGTTTCTTCTGACTCTGAGATTCTGGGCAGCTTCATTCATTTCTGTTTCTGTCTTTAGCCTTCTACATGATCTTCAGGTGGAAAGTGCTTAAGAAATGTGAAGTGTTGCTGCTGAAGAAAAAAGTCAATGACAAAGATGAAGAATGCAGCAAAGCATGAGGGCAAACTGTAGGTGTTTATGTGGGAGATATTATTTTGTTGAGTCACCCAATGTTACAGTCTGAGCTGGCCTTGGAGATTTATCTGTTCCGGTATAGCTTTCCCAGAAATAAGTAATAAAGATCTGGGCAGTTTTGAGTAGCCTACAGCTCTGTCAGGTGGGAGACAAATGAAAAGAGTGAAAGAGAAGCTCTGGGGTGTAAGAAATATGTGATGATTGGCAAATTTGGAGAATCCTGTGAGACAGCCTTCCATAAAAATTACAAGGACAGTCAGGAAGGCCAGCATGAAATTGTGTCAGCAGGTTATGTAGGAGGAAGATAGTTTTTCCGTATCTTGCTGTCCTGTAAGGGATGCACCGAAGGGTGTGTTTATCACACCTCCAGGCAAAGCCATATGGTGGCATCAGTGAGCATGGCAAAGATAGCTCGGAAGCCGGGGCCAAGGGAATAGCAGCCTGGTTTTGGTGGGAGAAAAAATGAATCTCAGAATTAAGAGACTGCATTAGTATGCCAGAATTAGCAGTCTGTTCTCACCTTTTGGACTGCTCTGGGATTGCAAGAGGAGCAGGTTTGTCCTGTGGCAGGTGAAGGACCAAATCACTGAAGTGGCACAGAGCACTCAGTGTGGAAAGACCTAAGGTGAAACATTGAGGAGCAAACCCAGGCAGGGAGCAGGCCCAAAGCCAGATATGGTGGGTGCAGTCTCATAGGATGCATACAATAACACCGCAAAATGCAAATGCTGCATGTGCAACTCAATGCAGCCTCCCATTGGCATCTGTGGGCAGGAGTTCCTGGTACTGCCAGCAGTGGTGGGACAATGAGCCACCACAAAGCGAAGCAAGCTTGAACTCTGAGCTAGTGTCTCCAGTTGAGTCTTGGGAAAGCTTCTCGCAATGGACATGCTTTTTAGGGTTCTCCAGTTTGGGGTAGGCTTTGGTATTCCCCCAAACACTCTTTGTTGGAATAGATGATTTCTTCTAATGTGCCTGAGACGATTCCCCTCCCTCACAGACATGGTGGCTCCTCAGGAACATGGAACCTGTCTGGATATTTCTATCCCTCTGAGAGTTGGCAGATGAGCGAGTTTTCCTTTTCTAATAAAAGCCTTGGCCAGCTTACCTTTGGCCAACCATTGCAATGAATCCAAGCCTCTGCTAATTCATCTATTCCCTAATTATTCAGTGACCTTGGCAAACTTTGCACAGATAGGGAAGAAAAGCTATGGGAAGTTGTTCTTTGGTTGGGTGTTTGTTTATTTCAGGCTTGGGGTTTTTTGAGTTTTCACATGGACAGTAGTCAGATTTTTGTCCACGTCTGGCTGTATGTGAGCAGGGCATCAGCAGGATGACATAAACCCCATTGTTAGCCTTCTGTCACAGTCCCTTGGCACATAGATCCAACTTGGAAACAGAGAGGCAGCAAAGAAAACAGATGTGGAAAATGAAATTTGCAGGCTGACAAGGATACAGGAAGATCCGTACAAAAAAGTGTTTCCTGGATGATCATAGCTAGTGGACAGAGAAACACAGAGTAAGTGGAAGACGGCACTCAATCTTCAGCACTCCTCTGTTCAGCCTTTACCACATCTGTGCTCCTGCAAAATCCTGTTACCTCTTCATTTGCAGTGACTCTGGAAACTATCCTTTCCTTCCGAACCTGACTGCAAAATCTTTGAGAGTGGATCAGGGACTGGGCTTCATGTTTTCCAACATTTTTAATTGCATCTTGGTTTATTTTTGTGGATCAGCTTTTTTGTGTGACTTTCTTTAGAGCTAAAATCTTGTCCTGTTGTTTCTGATCATGCTTCTTCCTTGCTCAAAAGCCTTAATTGGTGCATTCTATTGCCAAATTCAGTATTTTCATCCTCCCTACTAGTCACACACAGGTCTGCCTCAGAGTACCCCCTCAGCACATCTAACATTGTGGCAAGCATGGTGCATCAGTTCAGCAAGCTGATGGGTATATCATATTCTGTTCTTCTTTAGAACTATATACTTTAGAGCCAAGTGCAAGGGGAAAGTAGAGCTGGAGGGGCACTCAGCACTGCGGGAGGGTGTAGAAATGGCTGTCTTTGGTTGTGGGAGAAGATGCAGTATTTCAGAGGTCTCTATAGTGTCTTGAGACATCTGGAGAGGAAGCAGGCTAAACTGCATGTGTCCAGAAGCTACGCTGTCCCACTGAATGTATTGTCAGTGTCTGTATGTAACTGAGAATGTGTTTGGCGGTGGAGAGAGATAAGGAAAATTCTGCAGAATAGGCTCTATGCATCTCTCTGCAGGGTGACCCGTGCTTTTGCGCTGGTGGACTGACAGTGAAATGCCACATTGATACTAGACAAGCTTCAGATGCAGAGCTGCCCAAGGCCAAGAGGGGAGGAGGTAGGATGTGTGAAGAGTCAGTATGATCCACCAAGATAATGCTAAAATTCCATCTGACATCTGAAATGATGTAGCCAGGAAAAGATAAGGCTCTCCCTAGAAGGAGAGACAATAACCTTTTTTTAGCGTAACAGATCAGAGATTAGGCACTCCCATCTGTAATCTGCCATGCTGGAAACAGTAGCTTCCTGTGCTAATGCTAAATATTTAAATTGAAGACAGCAACTGTCCACAACATCCTCCTCCATTTATCTCTAGAGAAAGGATTACATTTCCATCCAGCTTAAGTTAATTTTGAACTTGGAAACACTGCTACTTCTTTCTTCTTCCTCTGATCATTTCCTTATAGATGAATGGACGAGACTGGGTAAAGAAAACCAGAAGGCTCAGCAGAGGCTCTGCCAGCTGGGGACATGTGAGGGGACACTGATTTAGGAGGGCTTACTGTCGACCTCCTGGGAGAGCTTGTAGTGATGTCTGTAGCGTCTACGCTCTGGTGTAGACAAGGAAAAGAGAAGTGAAGACAAGAGACTAGCGGGTCTCCTTTTCTTCTCACACATCTTCACTCCAGTTTTGTTTTCCCTTGAACTGCTATAACTGAGCAGGGTGCTACGTAACACTCAACTTGCTATATAAAGCAAGAGAGCCAGGGAGCTTTAAGTGAAAAGTAGTTAGGTTGTTTTGATTCTCGCCCCCTGAGGAAGCAAGCAGAGCTTTAGTCTGTTTTTACATCTGCTTCATGAGTGCACTGCACAGACCCCATGCCCAGGGACATGTTACAACCCCACCTCCTTCTAACACATCAGCACATAATACGAGTGTTAATGCATAAGCAAAGAGTTGGGTTATTTTCTCTCTGTGAGGTGGATTTATTTCCCCCCCTACTGTTCCCCCCAAGCCTCCCAGCCCGTTGCCCCCCTTTGGCAGGCCCCTTACACTTGCTCTCTGGAAAAACAGTAGTAGCTAACATTTGTGCCTTTGGCAATAAAACCACAGGCCTCGCAAACCCCAAATGGCAAAAAGACATTTCCATTCCAATCCCAGTTTTAAATTAAACTGTAATGAAAAATCAGCAGTGGCAGCTGGGACCAGAGACAGTGATTGTCTCGAGGAACAAAAAAGAGGAAGGAGGAGAGAGGGAGAGACTGCAAGGAAAGCTCAGCCTCGTAATAAAGCAGCTGGTAAACCTTCAAGTAAAAAGAAATTAGAAAAGCAAATCTAGCAGAAGGGACGCAGAGATGCCCGCCCTTCTGCGCAGTGGCAGAGCGGAGGGCTGTGGTGCCCGGCAGGGCTGTGCAGGGCTGGGCTGGCATCTGGGCTGACGAGGGGCTGCCCGGGACCAAGCTCCGCGCCCCGGCCCCAGCCGGGCCACCGACACCCGCCCCAGCGCCAGCCCAGCCACAGAAAGGCCCCACAGTTTGCCCTGAGCAGAGACACACATGACACTTATCTGCCTCGCTAGACAGGCAGCCGTGCAACTCGGAACTAATGGGTAATGCTGCTCCAGGAGTTTTAGGAGGCTTGTCAATGAAAAATGGAAGGCCAGCCATCAAAACTCTAGGGTTTGTTTTTCATGTGTCGGTTCTTCAAGAAGTCAAAGTTTTCTTTGGCAAGCAGACACTTAATTTTGTTCCAGAGGGAGGCTAAAACAAGGAAGACAGACAGAGAGGGATGTGGATCTTCAGTGTGAGGTTTGTTTGAGGGTTTGGGTTTTTTCCCTAATTATGTATACAGCAGTTCGGCCAAAGCCCTGACTTACATTTTCCTGGCATACCTTAGAGAGACAGTGGCAAGCACATAGTGCTACATCTCACCCTCATGGACAAAATTATAACACCCATGAACTAAAAATGAATTTAATCCTTTCATTTTTCTCAGTTGTTATTATTTCTTGCATTTCATCACTCCTGCATGAGACTGAAGGATAAAAAAATCCCTAAAGAATTTGCAGTGAGAAAAAGCAGGCCTGGCAGGAGATGTAGAAATACGTATGAGTGCAGGGACGCTCCAAAGGGCACGTAGCACATGAATAACATTTCTAACATAAGAACCAAGGTCTCTAGAGAGTCAATTCAGTGTCCCATGCACAGGACTACACAGCCTTTCCAGAGCCTTCACTCCTCCTGGGCCCCAACGTAGCTCTGACAATTGGATGAGTTTGAAGGGTTTGTGGCACACGGTGCAGGTAAGTGCCTAACTCATTTACACAAGCACAAGAGTGACTGCAAGTTAGGTGACAGTGCACTGCAAACAACCACGCAAGGTCACACTGCTCACTTACCTGTACGGTTCTGCAGTCAGCACACCCAAGAGCAGGGACTACACATCCAGATCCACTCTGCCAGGCCTGCATTCTGTCTTTATGCGAGTTGCAAGTTACTTGTAGCCCATAGAAAGAAGTGCTGATTCAAAACAAATTTGTAGTTTTGTTGATTTTAATTTTTAACTGTATCAAAAAAACAAATGAGTTGGTAGCCAAGTGTTCTCTTTAGACTGTCTGTAATATATATGGTCAAACTCATACCTGAAATTAAGATCCCAATCCAAGTTCCTCAAAAACAGTTAGGTGCTAAACTCCTTTGAAAGTCCCAGAGTAGTAAGGAACTTGAATATCTAGAGCCTAAATCTCCAGGCTACTGAACACCACAAGCTCTTTCTCTGAAGCTGTAGGAAAACCTCTTATGTATTTAAAAATCATGCCAGTTATATTTGCATCTAAATAAGAATTTAAAGCCCACATTTAATTCAGAGGAACTGTGCACCTACTCAGAAAAGTCTCAGCCTTCCTCTGTGCCTCAGTTATATGAGATGATGGTAATTGTGCTGTGTATCTACCTGTAGAACATGCTTCAATGTATGTGGCATATAAAAGGGTGTTGCTCTATATTTTTGTGATTGTTTGCAAAAAGCTGCTCAGATTATTTTGTTACATGACAAGGGAATTAGATATCTACCTTCCACTGAACTGATTGTGTTTCATTCCTTGGCAGTCTTTTAGAGGAGGAAGAAAGGAAAATTACAGATGAGATTTCAGAATCTCCCACCCCTGCATCCTATTCTCTGATCTCCATCCCAAAACACACACAAGCAAACCTCCATTCTCCTGTTAAGCTCCTCCTCTTGCTGCTCCTGTGTGCATACCAGGGATGTGGTGTGGGCGAGGGCAGTCCTGCTAAACAGTGTCTTTGGCCACCACACATCCTCTACTTGACCGAAATGCTTATAATGTAGATGCTTCATTCAGCTCTGGGTGAGCCTCTGATGGTGTGGATCACTTGGAAGTGCACACAAGAATTCAGATGTGTGTGAACACCTGACCTACATGATCCCGGCACCTTGGGCCTTTCAACACAGTGAACAGGCTTTCCTCAAATCCTGTGTTCCTCATGGGATTTTTAGTCATACTCTAAACCTCGAAGTCTCACAACTACTTGCTTCTTTACTCAAATTGCTTGTGTTGGTCTTAATGTTACTGTTGCTATGCTCACATATGTGGAGGAGGAAAGAGAGAGACATTCAGCCAAGATCACAGCTATATTTCACAGCTGGATTTTTCTCTGCTGTTTGTTTGCTTTTTATACAAGCCATGTTGGGATATTTGCATGATAATGCACTTTTAAAGGTGCTCTTGGATGGGACTGGGTCCTTTTTATTTGTACAGTGGTTTGAGCCTTTCATAGTTGTGCACTGGCCAGCGGCCAAAATTCTGCTGTCTGTTGTGTGCCAGCAACTTCCACTGACTCCTAGACAATACAGAAGCCCTGAGAGCTGCCTATGGCTGTGTACATCTGGGGATAGAGCTTAAAACTCAGTCAGTGATTTGCTAATTCTGTACACAGATGTAAGCAAAGCAGTCTCAGAAATCAGAGTAAATTCCCATGAAGACTTGAGACAGATACAATCTGTATTGGTGCTACTTTGGTGAACTTTTGCATTTCAAACACAGCAACTTGGTTATTGAGACCAACTCTGAGGAACCATGACTGGTTCCTTATAATTATTTTCTGTTGTAGAACCTCTGTAAAAAAATAAATAGTATGAGATTTCTCTGTAGAAGTTTTCAAAGGGTTTATAGACCCTGAACCATATGAAAGTTTCTGACTTGTGTTCCTAAGTTGCTTAAATTACAGGAGGTCACATTTGAGTGTGTTACTTAAAAGATCTAGTGGACAATGTTTTTATGTTGTGGAAACAACTTAGTGCACATATAAACATTCCTGTATGTTTTGAACTATGCATAGAGCACAGAAAGCAGTGCAGCTGTGAACTAGAAAGACATAGAATAGGAAAAAAATTGAATCTGTTTGTAGTTCTATCAAAGGCAGTGGCAAATGTCCCATCAATTTCCCAGAGATCAGGTTCAAGCCTCCCTGAGCACGGCAAATAATGCACATGAAGTGGGGTAGGTAAGTGACATACCCCAGAAAGTAAAGTCTGGATCTGTGTTGTATAGAACATCAACATTAGAAATAGGCTTGGGATCTCTGAGTGCTGCTGACTTTCTGCTCCGTGCTCAAACCAGATATCATCTCACTTAAAACATTCGTCTGCATGGGAGAGTCATAGATTTATAGCACATACACTGAAGAAGGAACAATCGTGAAAATCCGTTCTCACCCACTAGAATAGATTTTATAGATCTTTTACGTGTGAATCAATGTAACCTTACATAGCATCAAAAAAGCCCTTTCATCTCCAAACCTGGCACTGCAAGGTATTGGTTAAATGGCTAGAAAGGAAAGGCTGTGCCTAAAGCTCCCAGGCTGCTCCTGACATGTCATCAGGGGTAGCTGAAAGCAGCCCCAACCCCAAGCCTTCTGTTGCCACTGCTGACACTGTCAGTGCTTTCAGAAAATCAGAGAATCACAGAATGTCTGAGCTTGAAAGGGACCTCTGGGGGTCACCTGGTCTAAACCCCGTGCTCAAGCAGGGCTACCTACACCCAGTTGCCCAGGCCCAGGACATGCCCAGACAGCTTCTGTCTGTCTTCAAGGACGGAGACTCCACAAACTGTGGAGTTGCTCCCTGAGCAACTTGTACCAGTGCTCAGTAAAAAATTGTTTCCTGACGTTCAGCAGGAACCTCCTGTGTTTCAGTGTGTGCCCTTCACCTCTGGTCCTGTCACTGGGTACCACTGAAAAGAGCCTGGCTCCAATCTCTTTGCATCCTCCTTTCAGGTACATATGTACATTGATAAGATCTCACTTGAGCCTTCTCTTCTCCAGGCTGAACAGTCTCAGCTCTTCCAGATTTCCTCATAGGAGAGATGCTCTGTTCCCTTCATCAACTTTGTGGCCATTCATTTGACTCTTTTCAGTATGTTCATGTCTCTCTTGTACCAGGGAGCCCAGAACCAGACACACTACTCCAGGTGTGGTCTCACCACTGCTGAGTGGTAACCTCTCTTGAACTGGTGGCAATACTTCGCTTAATGAAGCCCAAGATACCGCTAGCCTTCTTTGTCTCAAGGGCACATTGCCGGCTTACTGTCAACTTGGTGTTCACCAGTACCCCCAGGTTTTTTTCTGCTGAGCTGCTTTCCAGCTGGGCAGTCCCCAGCATAAATGCTGACTCCCTCCATAGGAAAATTGTTTTGCTGAAGCATTGTTCTTTGAAAGGCACAGCCCCATTCTCTCCCACCCCCACGTATGCTGGGACTGGGTGTTTTTTCTGAAAACTGCCCAAAGAATTCAGCTGAAATTTTGCTGGAGACTGTTGTCTTTTCATCAGGGAGAGAAATCAGATGGTATTTTAGGAGCTCAGAAATTAGCTCATGTTCTTGCAAATCCAGCAGATAACAGCTTGCTCAGTGCCATTCACACAGCTGTAGGGGAGAATATTAAAAAACTTTCAAATTCTATTTATTAAACTTGCTAGAAAACCTGTCAGAGGAAAAAAAAGTCCTCTTCAGCAGCTCCATTCCCCCAGCTCATGTGAGATGCCCTGGTAGCAGGAGAGATGTCTGCAACTTTACTGGAGGAAGCAAAGTGTTAGAGTAATAGGGTAGGAGTTAGGACTCCTGACTCATTCTGTCACTGCCTTGGACTATTTCTGAGCAGCTCTTACCTGAGCAGATCCAATGACACTGCTGCATGACTCATCCAAGTAATCAAGATGACAGAAAGCCTAATCTGACCTGAATTTATCTGACAGAGACGTATGATAATGACAGCAGGCTGTCTTGCACATAGCAAGTGATTCTGGATAGTTAAACTGTTTTGAGATCTTTTGAGTAAAAAGAACTTTGTAATTACAAAAAGCTCATGTTTTAGCTAGCCTACATTGACAAGTTTTTTGTAAAATATAATTTTAATTGCTTTGTAAAAAAGACATCTTCCCTTCACCTTGAAAATCAAAAGAGGTTAAAAATCTCTATCATATTCTTTCTTATTCTTCAAGAAAATTCAGCTTCGTTTTTGAAGATGCTTTAAGTGAACATCAACAAAAAATGTTCACAATTTTCTCACCCAGCTTTGTAGAAACTCAAAATATAGGTCTCAGCCTTTAAGACTCTTGATCTTCTATTTCACAAGTCATTTCAAGTTCATATCAAACGCCAAGTCACTGGTAGGGTTTCTTCTTTTTTTTTTCCCCAAGCTATATTTAAAATGCATCTATTTCATTCCCATTGGACTGATGGTCATCATTTATCCATTTTCTTTATCTGAGGGAAAGAAGAGGGAATTATTTGACAGAAACAGCAATCCACTTGGGAAAGCCAAAGGCTGTTTGATATTAACACGGAGAATGATTAATCAAAGAAAGAGCAGTCCTCCAGTAATAAGCAAAGGATGAGGTCATTAGCTGGGTAGCAGAGACCAGGCAGCACTTAAGGATATGCACTGGGGTCAAGAGTGAATAAAGGAACCAGAGGAGTTTTCAGTCCTTTAGAACCTGGTAATGGCCTTACTGGGTTAGATCAAAGATCCCTCCAACTCTGCAGCCTGTTTATGACACTGTCCCGTAGCAAATATTAAGGGAAGAAGTATAGAAAAAGTGGAGAGTGCAGAGCACTCCTTCCATGCCACATACCTTTTCAGCAGTTAATAGGTTAGAGACCTCGTAACCATATACCACTGTGGGTGTATCTGCCATGGAAGTGTCCAGTCATTTTTCAACCCATCTTTACGTTTGGCCTCCACCAATAATGAGTGGCAATGAACTGCGCAGTGTAACTGGGCCTTATGTGAAGTGGAAATCATTATATAACCCCATCAGCAATACTGTTATCCAGGCCTGAGAAATATCAGAGGCAGGAAGCGGTCAGTTCCTTTCTTCAGTGCCTATTGAGGACTGAGATTGTGCCTGTCACCCCCGTAAACCTGCACTAGAAGCTTATACACAGCTTGTGTGTTCTAGCAATCAGTGAGTGCTGCAGGTCTTGTTTTTACTGTGCACAAGTCAGTGTCTGAAGGGGATTGGCAGGGGGGTGAATGCAGGAGATGGACACTCAAGAACAGGAATAGTGTCCAGAGAGGGAGACAAGTACAGAAGGGGCTAGGAAATGGAAGGGCTGATGGAAGGGATGGTATAAAGAGTGTGAACTGGAAAGAAACTAGTTTTGAATGACCTGCTGTTTTTATCCTTGGACCAGGCAGTCCTAAAAGCAGTCTTGTAGAACAGAGTAATACGGTGTGGATGTGATCTGCAAGAATGCTCCCAGGGCTATGGAGGATCAGTAGGTAGCAGTCCAATCAGTCTGTGGGTGGTTCCTCCTCTCTGCAGAGGGTTTAACCACTTGTGTGGTGTGGATTGGAGAGCAAGGTGGCTCCTTGTCCTGCTGAGCATTCCCGGACATGGGAATGAGCCTTCGTTCCAAAGACAGATGAAGGTCCTTGCATCCATGAGGATTTGAAACCTGTAGCAGGATCTGCCCAGGCACTGAAATCAGTGAAACTGTTGCAGATGCAGGAACTGACTTACTTGGATCCAACCAGAGGAACAGGGGCCCTTCTGGGTCAGAGACGAGTTGCAGATAAATGTGCCTTCACAGGCCCAGGGTTCATGTCTCGGCTGTGTTGCACTTGCAATGCAAGAGCTGAATGCATCCAAATCTCCTAGAAGCCTCCCCCCCTCCATGCTTTCCACTGTGTATACTTAACACAAAGCAGATTTCATCTGCAATAAATAATTCTTAAAAGTCAAAACAACAAGCATATTTGTTCCATCTATTTTTAGCTTTGCCACTTGTTTAAATCTTGGGTGCCTGACACTGCTTAGATGTGTGATAAAGTCAGACAACAAGAACTTTATCGTGCTTTGATAGGGCTGGTTTTTGTCAGCACACTCCCTCCTTTGTCATCAGTCTTAGAAGGCAAAAAGCTGGAAACTATTCATGGGGAAATAACTGAAACTCACTCTGCTAAAGAAAGAAAAAAGAAAGAAACACAAACGATAATAAAAAATGAAAAAGAATGAAAAAGACCCTTGAAACTGGCTGGGCCAGTGCCCTCATGAGGAGGGGTACTGAGCCCTAGAAGTGGCTCAGCGTTTTATAGGTTCAGGCCAAAGAATAGCGTGTCTGCCTTGCATGGGAGAACAAACATCTGTATAAATCCAGCCAGAAAAGCACAAGGCCTGGAGATGGTTTTCTACATTTCTTTCCCCTGCCTTGGACATATACTCTAGATTCCACCTGATGGGGATGAAGATACTGGTATTTTCTATTCACCTGAATTATATCACTTATTCCCTTCTCCTTTACTTCTGTGATACCTTGTGAGGACCGTAGTCATCTTCTTCCTGTCTTCTGCAAGAGTCCCTTACTCTCAGCTTCTGCCTTCTTGTAGCAAGCAAAGAGCCTTATATCTGTAACCTCTTCCTCTTTGTTACCACCAGCAGACTGACAGGGAAAGACATCCATCCTGGTCCTGTCAGGTATATTTTCCGCTAAGATAAAAGCAGGCCTTCAGTCAGGATCCTTCTTCAGTTTGCCACAAATCCCATGGGTGTTTGCCTTGGTTAAGGTCTCACGCTCTCTGAGGATGAGAAACACCATCCTCATCCCAGTCCTTTCATTCAAGGACTGAAACAGCAGGATGTTTCAGCAACTTAACAGCAACTCCTATGGATGTCAGAAGAGCACTGTGAAACCCCTGCAGCTACCTGGTCCATGTGGATTGCTCCTGTGATGGCACTCTTGGCTAGTTCTAGAGAGAGAAGTGACACTTTCCCCCAGCTCAAACGGTAGGTCTCTGATGGGAGGGGTAAGGGACTAAGTGCTATTTTTCCACTTGTTTCTCATCTGTAGAGTCCTCCCTGGCTCACAGCACCTTTTTAACTGACAGGCCCAGTTTCTCTGGGTTGGTGGAATAATTCTGGTTTCTCTTGTGTTCTTCCTGTGCATTGTAGTTTTGGGGCATCTATTCTACATGCAACAAGCCTGCATTTTCAAGTGTCTGGACTTAATAACTAAGGGACACCTGTGTTGGTTTGTGTCAACTGAAGCAGAAGGAGGTTTTACATATTCAGCCCTAAGTGGCTCATGTATTCTGGGTTTTAGGTATACTGTGTCTCCCAGTAGTGGTGGCTCTACTTCCCCATGTATAAATGCCTGGTAGACATTAAGAAGAGAAGAGCTTTGGGTTTTACAAATGATTTGGAGCCTGTTGAGGCTTTTGAAGAAAGGTGGTTTGGAAGTAGTGTTTTTTGCAGTGGAGAAAGGATTTGCTTGTTCTTTCATTTCTTATCTTTGAACAGCATTGGTGTGATGTCAAAGTTTGGATTCCTAGCTCTTCATCTCAAATAACCATTGAAAGCAATCAATCCTATAGTTCTGCAGTTGAACAGGACTTCTATAAAAGGATGGTTTATTTTCCTGATACAGAATCATAGAATCATAGAATGGTTAAAGTTGGAAGGGAACTTAAAGATCATCTAGTTCCAACTCCCTTGCCATGGGCAGAGACACCTCAGAAGACACAAGGCAGTGGCATATGCTCCATTCCTAGCCTTACTCATACTTCGTAGGTGCATATAGCCAGGTGACTCAACATCTGGGGTTTATTTTGTTTTCCAAAACTGTATTTGGAATGTTATGAGTTCAGAATCACACTCTCAGCTTCTACAAACAAGTTACTAAACACAACTGTCCAGTTTTATCATTGTATATGCAAATACCTAATTTGTGCTTGCAATCACATCTCTTGTTTCTATGCAATTAGATGCCCACAGTTTAGAAACTCAGACCTCTTAAAAAAATAAACAAAACCTGCTGTAAGTGACAGTTTGGTGAGCCAGTTACTCCATGTCTTTATTAAACAAAAAAGGAGAAAAGAAGAGATAAAGTACATTCTTGAAGGCAAGCCACAAAGCTCAATTTCTTAATATTTGATAATTATCTTTAGGTGGCAAAGAGAAAAATGCATTAAGACACATGCAGTGTTTTGACTTGCACTGACTAAAAACTAGCATTTGCCAAGAATATGATGTACTGAAAATGACTGTTACTGTTATAACGCCATCAGCCAGAGTAGCTGTGAAGGATTTGTTTTTATGTCTCTGCCTTTAATTTCATCATGATTTTTAAAAATTCCCAGAGAGTGTTGCAGCTGCTCCAGCATTAACAGCCTTGAAATAGAAATGTGGTACTTAGCAAGATACAGCTGCAGAGGAGAAAGAAAATTCCCCAAACAACAACCCCAACATTTGGATTGATTAATCTACCAAGATTGTTATTCGTATTTCAAATTCATGTTGTTTAAACTCAAATCTGTTTGCCTCCCAGCCATCTTATTTCGTTACGTTTTTCCTAAAGTGGTAACAATTTCTAAGATCTGCATAAGAAATAAACAGCGCCCAAGCAGCTCAGCAGCTCCTGCTGCTTGTTCACTCCTACTTGTTTCAGTATCACAACTGGAGCCACTGAGACTGCTCTCTTGAGGCTCTTTATCCACAATGATGTAAATAACTATTCCTCCTTACTTTGCCCTTTCTGTAGATGCTTCCACCATCTTTGGCCTTTCCTAGGTACAGGGGATTTCATACCATCATTATTAGTGGTTGGAAAAACACAGTGTATTTGCACGTGTCCAGGTATGTAAGACTTAGGGGAGCAATAGGAGAAGTTCAGCATTTCCCAGATTGATTATCACCTGCTCCAACACTGCTGTTAGAGAGCATGTTTCTGCTCCCTTTGCTTCCAGTGCCATAAAACCATTGCTATGTCATGAATTTACCAGAGTCCTTTTCTCTATGGGCCTTGCATTACAAAAGCCTATCTGTAGCTCAGACTTTCTTCTGGCACATTTCATAAGCACAAGGGAACCTCTCTAACCACTATCATCAGAAAAAGGAGTCTCAGAGAGGGATGGCCAATTCTTCTTGTCTCAAGAGCTGCTTACAATGTGGCTGAGAGCAGCATGAGTCTTGCTGTGAATTGAGAGACAGGAGGAGAGATGTCCTTTGCCTGCTGGGCAGGACAACACATGGTGCTCGTCCCTGCTCAGCTGGTGGCTGGCCTTAAAGTAAAGCAGTCTCTGCTAGCTCTGCACTCCCCTCAGCCAGCACTGATTTCTCCAGGGGCCAGCAGAAAGCCCTCCACTGCATGGCAGAGGCCACACACAGGTGCCCCCCTTGCCCAACCCACATCTAGAGAGGCCAATAAGAACCACACTGAGCAGATCAAGAAGTGCCTGACTCAGGCACCATCCTCAACCCATGGCTGCATTGAGCCTTCCTTCCACTTCCACCTAGGAGCTGGCCCTTCACAAATGAGGGTATGGCAGGTACTTTGCTGGGAGAAACTCAGTTTTGGCATTATCTGTGGCTGTAACCCCATACAGGCTTTCACATATGGTACTGGTGAAATGTGATTAGGCAAAGAAACAAGAGGATGGAACAAAGCACTCCTAAAAACGTCATCTTGCATCAAGCTGGGAAGGATTTTCCTTCCAACATGTCCTGTGAGAGCTCATTCCATAGTGCCTCCATCTGCAGGAAGATGAGAGGAGCGTGACTCCTGAAAATCCTGTGCTACCACAGGGGTGTTCCTGGAAGCACAGCATGAGAGCAGGCAGTCCCAAAAAACAATGTTTCAGACCTCCTGACGTGCTCTGATATCCAGGGGATTTCCTCCTGCAGTCTGTAATATTCATGGATTTTGGAGAACTGTTATCCCTTCTAGTCCTGTGAGACCATCTAATTTATAGGAAACTCAGAAAACAGGAAATATATGGCATTTCCCAGCCCTCTCACATTTTTTGTCCTGATGGTATAATTCCATTCTCATGATCTAGAGAGAAATACATCTATTGGTCAACTGATTATCGTGTAGCATTTAGTACTACTCACACCATTGACTCCTACAAGCACACATTATGCAGCCAAGCATGCTTTACTTCCGGTATACCATTTACAGAAACCCAGCTGGATTAATATTTTATTTCTTATTTTAAAAGAGCTGCCCAAGGTTATCTTATCCTGTCAGACCATACTTTTCTCCTCTCTAAATAATTCCCTTGCCCTCATTTCATTTCAATTTTTCAGTTAGCAGCTCTCCGTTTCTCTCCCAGCTAATTTATTCCTTGAAGTCCCTCCTCAGTCCTTTTAGTTTGTCTGTTCTTTGTTGATGACATTCATGCACTCTAGCTCAAGTAGGCTATAGCAGCTTTTTCTTTTTCTCTCAGAAGTTGCCTGAAGTACTTTAATAAGTCTTATAATCTCCTTTTTCTGTAAAGAATGTAGATTCCGTTTACCTAACCTTTCTAAAAACTGCTGTGTGTCTGAGTCATCTCTGTTGCCCTCTGGTACTTTTCCATAATATCCTCCTTCTATAAGGTGACCAGAAAAGCATATGGCATCTCAAATGTGACCTCGCATGTACTTAACCAGTGCTATAATAATTTCCTGTGACTTATTATTGATACCACAGTATTAATGTTTCCCAGGATTTTGCAGAGCAGTGAGGTTACATTCCTTTTTCTTTGAGGTTTCCCCCATGCCACTTTTGCAAGCTGGCTTTCCCTCATGCTGGCCCACAGTCCTCTGTCTCCTTCCACTGTCTCCTTATGCAAGTATAGCTGTCACTTTCCCTATATCCAGCTTCATGTTGAAGGGTTACTGTTACAGGGTCATTTTGCATTCAGCCCTGTTCCCCATGAGTTTGAATGCTTCCAGACTCCAGTGCTGCCTGTGCTGTGATGGCACCAAATTAGGTATTTACTACTACTGACTGTGTCTCTAGACGGGAGATGATCTGAGCCTCTTCTGAAGCATGTATTAGATTTGCCTGGTGGAGAATGAAGTGCACAGTTGCTCTAACAGTAAGAAAAGGAGTAAGTCTGGGAAAAGAATGAGAAATTACTGAGTTTCAGTAGTGTAGCAGTTCAATATGAAGTAAACTTATGCTTGATGCCTTCTATAAAGTGCAAGGAATTCCTGACCACTCACCTCCCAGCAAACTGCCTACTTCAAAGGATAAAATCTGGCTCTTTGTACTAGAAAATATATTACATTTTTTTCAAGTGACTCTTGGCTTTTTCAAGTCTGAGAGAATGATTCTATAAAGATAAAGAGTAGAATCTGCGGCCTATTACCATTTACTCCTACAGGTATTAAACCAGGTATCTCTAGCCTCAGCATTCTTGAAGGCAAATTTCAACATGGATAAAGGGAATCCCTTTCAGTTTTGCAAAGTAATTGTGCACATTTATCTAGTCACTTCACATTGTAGGCTCCAAGTGCTATTAACCTACAAGGCAACCACTTGTGTGTATACATAATGTGCTTTTTCTGGCTTTCCTACTTGAATAGTAAGTACACAACTATGCACCCGTGCACAGAACCTTCCTGTATTCATATAATTACATCCCTTGAGTAGACACTAAAGCAGATATGTTGCTTGTTTTGTAAAGAGCATTCTGGCTGGCTGGCTGAAGAGGTACTGACTGAGGTGACTGAGGTTTTGTTCTCACAGGGTGTGTACGACAGCTCTGCAACCAGGTCACAGGTCTACAGCACATACATAGGTGAAAATATGATTTGTGCAGAGTGTGATTCCAGCTCCCAGTCTATAATCACTTCATCCTGAAGTGTACTTGTTATATAATTATCGAGCCTGAGGTGAGAGGGCGAAAAAGGACACTGGAAGAGGTGGAAAAATGACCTGGGATCTATTCAGACAAAGGAGCCCTTGCTAATTAATTTCACTGGAAATCTGTGATTCTCTTAGACTTAGATGACTAGTCCAAACCACATGAACCTAGCACTAGCTAAGCAGGATTTCAGTGAGCGATATTTCACAGCATTGCAGAGTGGCTGAGGTTGGCAGGCATCTCTGTAGATTGTATAGTCCAACCCCTCTGCTCAAAGCAGGCTGCTCAGGACTGTCCCATCACATTCTGAGTGATTTTTTTTTTCTTTGTTTAAATCAAATTTCCTATATTTTAGTTTGTGCCCACTGGCTCTTGTCCTGCCACTGGGCAGCACTGAGAGTTCTCTCTCTCTGCCTTCTTTACTTCAGATATTTATATACACTTTTAAGATCCCTTTGAGCTTTCTCTTCTCCAGGCTAAACAACCCTAGCTCTTTCACCCTCTCCTTGTGTGAGAGACACTCTGATCCCTTTACCATGTCTGTGTCCCCATCTCCACGTAGAGGAGTTGATCTGGTGGCAGAATCCACATGCTTTGCTAGGGCCTCCTCAGAGCAGGTGAAGGAGTGAGCACCTACTGCTTACACACACAGGAAAACTAAACTAGGTCTCCTTAGGCTCCCTCAGTAGACAGGAACAAACTGTAGTTGCTTTGTGCTCATGAATTGTTGAACTCGTTTTGGGATTTACACAACCAGATTGATTTCCTGAACTTCAGCCATGCTTCATTTAGGGATGGCTCAAGTTAAGAATATGCATGTTTTTCTAGCTACATTTCTAGGAGTTGAAGACTGTCCTTCAAAACTTTGGCTGCCCCAGATGAATGCCCTTGAGTCCTTGGCTGGCCTGGATGGACATAGATGAACTGACATGACTGCTCAAGGAGCTGGGCTATTTAATCTTCTCCCTAACCTTCTCTCACTATTCCCTGCTTCTCTTTCACAAACATGATGTTGATCGCCCTCTGACTGTGCAGTGTATCACTCCTGCTTTCCTCCACGCTTTTGTAAGGTTTTCAGCCAGATCCTTAGCTGTGGTAATAATAACTCATTGCTCCATTGAGCTCAGTTTGGTTTTACTTATCGGGGCTGCACAATTTGTTTTAAGGGAGCTGTGCCAATTCATAACAGGTGATGATTTAGTCTCTTTTTTTCACCTCTTGTTACAGAGTCTCCCTTATTAACAGTCTTTGATATTCAAGTTCTATGGTGCTTGCTGTGAGGAAAGCATTCTCCCTCCTCACAGCAATTTCTGGGTGAATAATGGAAAAAAAAGCACCCATTGATAAAGCAGACATCTTACTGAAGCTGTCTGTTTTGTCTATCTGGGCAACAGGTAGACTGCTTCAGAGCTAGTTTCCTAGTTCTTCAGCGCACTCATGAGACAATGTGTTTTGTGCAATTTTTTCAATTCTCTCTGTTACTACCTGTCTCTGACTCTTTAAAATTATTTTTTTCCTCATTAATTAAGTTCTGTGGCCTTTATGAGAAAATTAAAGGAATATTATCTTTTTAAACCAAATTGATATTTTAAAGGTCTAATAAGTAAAAGTATGATTTCAAAATTAAACATGATATTTCATCTTTGTCTGGTATGCTCATTAAATATTTAATTAAATTCCAGGATGAGATGGATTGATGATTGGGAGGAGGGGGATGTGAGTTGCCCTTGTACCCACAAAACGCTTTCATTTGGAAGTCTAAAGGTTTTGTCAGGAGAATGAGCCTTCAAAGGCCAACTATATGACACCACTGGAAACAGTTAATCATTACTCATGAATTCACTCCACCTTCAGCTAAACCTCATATTCACCTTACCCTCTCCTGGGTCTGGCCTAAGGAGATAGGGGAAGGGGGCTGACTTTGGCACTGCCATGTGTGTATAAAAGACCTCCTCCAATCTCTAGTGCCCTCCAGGCCCAGCCAACCCAATGCACGGCTCTGCTTCTTTCTTCTACGTCAGGACGCACAGAGTGGTATTTTCATTTGCTCAGCTCTGTGGGGCCATAACATAGCAATGACTCAAATGATTCTTTGCCATCTTTCGCATTCCGTTATTCTGGAACTCTCCTTGGCTGCTGGTGTCAGTCTGGTCCACTCCACCGTTGTTTGTTTTAATCTTCTTCCTCCTGTGGTGCTGGGCAAACAGAGACTCACCATAGTGCTGCCTGCACTGGCCACAGCTCCTCACTACTTGGAGGCTGGGAGCATGTACCATGTTATTTAAAAGTCTGGGGTCTAAGGAGTGCCAGGTTTGTATGAAGCAGGCCTTTGTGAAACAGTGCCGCAGCCAATATACATTTCTTTTTAGCATGCCTACCTTTTGTTCATGTTCCAAGTCTATGAATATGAAATAAAGACTGTAATTAACTCACTTGCTAGCCACATTAGACACAGATTCATAATCAGATCAGAGCCCACTTGAAACTAGATAGGAATCCTCTTATTCTGGAAGGCTGATTTCAAGTCAAAGTCTAATCCTAGTTGATCTAGACTACTTTTGCTTTTGCCAACTTTATTCTTCTATGTACACAGTTCTTCCCTGTGAGGATATGCCTATAACAATGTCTTGATACACAGCACCCTGCTCCACCTTTTACTCTGGACCTGCCCCAGTCTGGAACTCTGCATTGAACAGGTTTGGCCAGTATTCCAAACCATGTCTGAGACCTTGTCCGATGATATCAATGCTTCCTTATTTTCCTTAGAAACCTTCCACCCAGCACTTCTTAGGATGCCTCTTTTCATGGCCATAACACATTACTGGCTCATAATCATTCAGTGATCAAATAATATACCTAGGTTTTTCTCAGTCACTTTGACTAATGAGTCAAAGCTTACAATAAGAGTACTGTTTGCTAAGTGCATGACTTCACACAACTTTGTTTCATTTCTGGTTTTCAAGTTCTTCCCACTTGATATTGTGATAGTTTTTTTACTGACAATACCTTTCAACTTTGTGCATCTGTTAATCATTTCTGTGTACACCAGCTCTTCATGCCAAAGTCATCAAAATACAGAAGATACAGAATGACATTGCTTTCAATGGCAGCTGTTGAGGGCTGATACTAAGCAACCTTAGACCAGAAATGTCTTCAGCACAGAGACAATTGCTTCATTCCCTTAAAGAAGTTCTCACAAGTTCTCTTACAGTTTTAAAGCCATCCAGTTCCTCCAGTTAAACTAATCTTTCTGTACTGTATCCTATCCAATACACAATCAAAGCCCAATTAGTAAAAAGCAGATCTTTGTCTAGCAAAGTAAAACCCTATGTTACATTTTCTTTTAGCTTCACATGAATAGCTCTTCGGTCTAAAATACATTCTTTAACCTTGCATAGCATAAAGGTCAGGCTAGCACATTTCTCTGAAAAATGAAAAACACCTAGAGTGTGCAGTTGGTTAGCTACGCATTCATATTATATATTGTTTATTATCTAGATGCAATGTCAGCACTTAACAAGTAAGAATGAATTTGGTGTGCTAGAGTTATGACTGTCATCTTGAGAGAATAACAGAAACAGGCAGAATAAGCTGGTATTAAATGCTAAATCATATGGCAACTCATGAGCTCACCTTTCACCTTGGGGAAGCTGGATTTAATCAAAATCCAGTGCAGGGAGAAAAGTATGACTTCAGCTCAGCCTTTCTGCAGTTCTGCACACCCCAGGCAACTGGAGGTGTGTGTTGGTGGGGGAGGCATTCCAAAGCCAGTTGGTAAGCTCTTGCAGGTGCTGCAGCTTGCACAGGGCTGTTCTCTGGGAGGCCTCTGATAGCGGGGCCTGTCTGACCTCATGGAGTTTAAAAGGGGTACTTAAAAGGCTGATGATTAAACTTATTAGTTCAGGCTTCAGGAAGGGGGAAGGCGAGAGTTTTTGACCCTGTGAGGAAGACTATTTGTGAGCAGGGAGCCTTCAGCCTCATTTTACCCATGTATACCCTAGCACTGGCATGGCTGGACAGCCTACTGGGAAGTTCAAGGCCACTGTGGGCCTTGCACTCAGGTGGCCTGCATGACTGCTTGAGGAGCAGGGGCCAGGGGAGAGTCAGGCTGCTTTGCCCCCGCCTGTCACTCCATGCTGCAGTGGTTTGGGAACACTTGTCATTTCCACCCATGCAATACCTGTGAGCGGTGGGAGAACTAGAGCAGAAAGGCATGAGCTAACCACAAGAGTTGAGTGTGCCATTCAGGCTCTGAGAAAGAAAATGCCCACACAAAGTAGGTGCTGCTAGAAGGAAAGAGCTATGCAACCTCATTCACTTTCCTTCATTTGCTTTGCATACATGCTAAGAAAATTCACACACAGAGAGCAGCAACACTGCATACTCCTGACATGTCACTCTTGCTGTTCCTTCCCACCCTAATCCTTCCATCATTTGCTGTACCTTGGTTCAGCACCAAACTGATCCTGAGAAGTGGCCAACCTCCTCCATTCTGCCCTTGTACAGCCAGCCCCGCCACTCTTGCCTGTCCCAGTCTCCCCTGCTGTCCATGGGCTGCTATTTGATCATTGCTAGTTTGGCCTGTTAGTTCTCCTTACAGCCAAGCAACCTGCCCAGTCATTTCATGTTCCTTATTTTCTGGATTACAGTGTTCTCCTGAGTATGTTTCCTGACTGCATGAAGTGCTCTCTCCCTTTCTGCCTTAGTTATTCCAAGTATCAATCACTCCACAACCACCTTTACTGCTATTAACCTTCTTCCTGTCTTCCAAATCAAAACCCATTTCTCACTTCCATATGTCAACACCAGCAACAAGCATCGATTAAATGTCTTTCATTTTTAAAGCACACAGCCTTGCTACCCTTGCTTATATCTTAATGCTTCCCATATGCTTCTCATCAGACTCTAAATTCCTCTGTTTGCTTCCTCTGAGAAGTCATTCTTCATTATAATAAGTTGCCCCAAGTAAATTTATTCATCATCTTTTTCTATGACAGCCACGTTCTTTCTCTACAGGAAATTAAACACTGTACCATATGGCCAGAGCAGCAAACTTTAGTACTCACTTGCTCAATTGTTTTAACACTTTGCCGCCTTCGTACAACAGTCTGTTTGCCACTAGTGTGTCAAGCTTCCGCCTGACATATGCATTAGACACATTAATGGGAAGGAGGAAATTAAGTGAAGTTGACAATGTGAGGAAAGAACAGTATGATCCCATTAAGTTCCAAAAATTCACTATTTCTACTATTTTTCACTGGGTTAGGGGAAAAAAAAGCCCCTTAAACTAATTCCTCTGAACATGCGACATCATTAGCCTGCTGTGCCACCATATGACACCTTTCAAAATCAGAATAATGTGAGAATTCAGAAGTCTGGGGACAGCATATACATGGCTCTGCTGTGCATCCCTTTTGTGAGCTTCGGACTGTCATTAGCTTTACTTTTCATGCTGCAGTTGTTCCTCGAGCTACACCAGGTCCTGTCTGATTAATGACACACCATCTACTGCTAGAAACTTAATTTTCTCCATGTTTGTTTTAAGAATTTGGCTCTCCTGCCAGAGCCTTTTTGATACATGTAGCAAATTGCATTTAATAGTATAGGAGGAAAACAGACTTCCTTTCCTGGAGTCTCTTCTGGTGTTGACTTCTTGAATATCCTTCTTATATATATATGGATCTCTTCTCAGGAGATAAAAGAAGCTATATGCTTCCACAAATGTACTTTATTTCATTGCAGCAGCATGTAATTATTTTGCTTTGTTCATTAACTATCTCTGGGCCAAATCTTAAGCTAGATAGAAGGCACCCCTGCCTCTAAGGTGGGTAGAGTTATATCTGAACATGCCAGGGATTAATTTGGCCCTTCTCTACAGTTTTCCTCCTGCTCATTTATTGCATTTCTACTTTGGTCAGGCAGCTAGGAGAAAATTGCTACCTTCAGTTGTGCCATGTTCCTATTCCTGTTTCTGATTTACAGCGGGGAGTGATGTCAGAGCCAAGCAGCCCCTAGCTGATGACTGTCATGCTCCTTGGATGTGATACTTTGCCCCCTGATACTAGAGGGGATGTGACTCACTGCTGTCTGAGGTGTATCCCATTGAGTCTCTGAAGGTGGGTTTCCGGTGAGCTTGTTTCAGTGGAGCACAGGCTGCTGAATGGAGCCACTGGGTGAGTTTGTGTAACTTCTTTAGATTTCCCTGTGCCTGCTGCAACTTCAGCTCCCGGCTCTTTAGTTTTGCCTCACGATAGAGGATGATCTTTTATTCTGCCACTCACTCACACGCCTGTGGCTGCAGCCTGGGGACCTCAGCAGTTGGGTGAATAGAAGTCAGGGATAGTCCCTGCAAGACATCCACGCCACTAGGCACAGAAACTATTTTTCAGAGAGAGGATTATGAAGACAAAGTGGCACGTGACTCTTCGATGCCAGTGCCATTTGTACTATGCCAAATATACAGCAGATGTTTTTCTCAAAAAAAAAGTGTTTGCAATTTCTGAAGTTTTTAAATTATCAAACCTATACAAAACTCTATTGATTTTTAACTCTGCTGAACATGAAAAAATAATGGCGCTTACCAGCATTATTCACGCATCAGATAATACCTAGTTTTGCATTTTATCAATTCAGTGTTATCCTGTGAGCGCTGAACTTGACTGCTCTATTATTCCTGCTGTTGTTGTAAGTTAAGCATTGACAATGTTCTCAGCAGTTTATTTAAGAGAAAAAAAGATGTAATAGTACAGCAAAAAGGCATTTTGCATCCAGCATGGGGCTGCAGAAGGAACTGTGAATAACCTGTGATCTTAAGGAAAAATCAATGACAATCTCTCAAAGCTCAAGATTGATTTTCAAGGCCGTTGCTAGGGGGGAAGGACTAGAAATGTGTCTGCTGGTGCTCCTGGACTTCCAGGCAGATGTGGGCAGCTGCTCAAATGGCAGAAGTCCACAGAGTCCATTTGGGCTCTGTTTGTGTAAAAGCACCTGCTTTTGCCAAGCTTGCTGCAAGTTCAGAGCTCTGCTCATCTAACGTAAAATAACAATATGCAATGATCTCCATTACATTTCTTCTTTCTGGATCAAATATTCAGCACTGGTGTGTAGCAACCAATAAAATGAATACCTGAAATAAAATTAATAACAAGCAATAAAATGAAGCCCTTCAAAAGTACTTCCTGTACTTCAAGTAGTGATGATTTCATTCCATGCAAGATTTCCCTTATGCTGGTTTCTGTATTATCTCTATTGCTCAGTGTGCAGAGTTTCTGCATTATACATGAAGATAGATATGGGAGCACAAAGAATCACAGGATTGGGAGGGAGGTCATCTGTTGCATCCCTCAGCCCAAAGGAAGGAAAGAAGGATTATAGATATACCATTTTTGACCCTGTGTCACAAAGACTGTGCAGTCTCCCTAGTCAATCTATTCTAGTGCTTCATATGCAGAGAGGGAGAGATAAAGAGAGATATCTTCCTGGTATCTAGGTCTGCCATGCAGGAATTTAAATCCATTACTTCTCATTATATCCACCATGAGTAAACAGGTTATCCCTCTCGTTTGGGAAGTAGACTTTTATGTATTGGAAGACTGTTACCACGTCCTTTCCAAGTCTCTTTTAGAATAAGCCATCTCAATTTATTTCATCTTTCCTGGTAAATCACATGTTTCTAGACATCTGGACATTCTTGGTTCTCTCCTTTGGGCTCTCTTCAACTGGTCTGTGTCTTTCTAAAAACTCTTTCCTGTCATTCCTGAAAGACTTGATGAGACCTTCGCTTGAAGCAGTCAGGGAATAATATTTTCCTTTAAGTGCTCCCCATGGATAAGTGAAAAGGCCGCTAAATGGGCTCATATATCTGCTCTCAAATTTAAAGTATAACTCTCTTTGAATAGCATTGGCCCTGTGAAAAAATAAAATTATTCAGCTCTGGAGTGTATCCATTCACCTGCAAAATGAGCTGACATTACGACAAAATATTTAATCTAATGATATTTCTGAGTAAGTCAACATGAATACACATCCACATGAAATTAAATGAGTCCATTGCAAGTGTGCCACTAAATAGTCAAATAGTAGACACAGGATGAATCAGGGAGTTAATGCATTCACTGCTGGTAGAGCAGCTCTGAATACTATTGCTTTGCTAGCTATTGCGTAAATGCATAGTACAGGGTAGACATTGCGTTGATCAGCAAACAGCCTAAAGAGGAAGGGCAAGCAGTGGTAGGAGAGGTCGCATTTCACAAACAAGAGAACCAGAACTTGAGAGAGGAACTGACTGGCTCAGGATTGTTGTGGCAAAGAAGAAACTGATACTTACTTTCCTGAGCTCCCCTTTTACCATGTCCATGGGGCATTCTTTCTTGCCATGAATCAGTCTCTGGCCACTCCTTGGAGTTTGCGAGGTGCTATCTTTATAGATTCATGTCCTTGAAGGGGCCGAAAATATGGTTTCTTCCACAGAATCTGATTATGTACAATGAGCACACAGGAGTCAGATTTGACATGAAAGACAGCAAAGATATGTTGTGCAGTATCTATGTACAACCTTCTTTTAATCATCTCTGGCTTTAGAGATACTGAGTTGTCAATGGGCAGGCTGTTACATCACATACAAAGATGAGATCATCTCCTCCTCTGCACCCTTGGTCTACACCTGTATAGGCAATTTGGCATGAGATCCAATTTCCATTGATTTAAATGGATCAGCATGGTTCCCCCTGGGCTGAGGTAAAGCTCTAGGACAGAAGGAGTGCAAGTAAGAGGTTTTTATACTTGGAAGATTATGAATTTTCTGATAGCAAGGATTTAAATGGATTTTTCTGGGAGTATCAGCTGTCTTTGTAAGGAGTTTCTTCAGTCTGGCGGGGGTCTATTGACCCCAGTTTCCTCTGTCCTTTTCTACCCTAGGGTCGACAGTTTAAACATTGCAGATGCTAAGGAACTTCTACCTCCAGTGTCTTAAATTTATTTAGAGCAATCTGCCTGGAAGCAGCCTTGCCCTCAAAAGGAGAAAGTGCTCAACAGCCACAGATGCTGTAGGCAAGTTCCCTTGTATGTTGTGAAAGCTTGTAGCCTCTGGCTCAGGCAGCCCAACATCTCCAGGAGGAACCCAACTGGCCTAATACCATGCTTACTCATAAGAGGGAAAGGGAAGCCAGCTCACCACATAATACACTCGGGATTTCTAAAGTTTGTTCTCCTGCCATGAGGTCTTTAGGGATGATGGCCTTCTCTCTGTTTCTCTTTTCCCAAAACTATGTCCTTATTTGAAATTAAAACCTCAAAATACTTCACTGTTTGGTTGCAGTTTAGCTAGTTCCTTCCAGACTTCCCAAGAAATCTGAGAGGTGCACTTCTGGGGGATACTAGGAGCACTCAGAGTAGGGGCCCTTCTCCACAAAAACACATGCATGACTGAATCGCAGCCAGAGAATGAGATGGGAAAACAGCCACCCTTGGCTGTAAAATTTGAGCTGCAAAGCTCCAAATCACCCAGCATGAGCCCACTATCACTCCCTTGCTCTTCACTTCCATCTCCACGTTCCCCAACTCTCACCCCTCTCCAGCTCCCAGAGTTTGCACAGCAAAAGTTTTTTTAGCAGTTGCAATTCAAGTGAGGGCCAGACATATTTTTGCAGGCTTTTCCAGGCTTGTGTTTTGCATTGTATTCCCTCTGAGAATAATTTACATAGGGAGGAAATGAATCTTGTGAAGTAAGTCTTAGCGTGTTTAGATGTTGTTCAGTTAGCATTGCTTATGGTTTCAGAGAGTTAGGCAGCAGTAAAGGCATCTTTTAAAAGTGCAGCATTTCCTTGTTACTTCATCCAAACAAAGCACTGGTACAAAAAAAACCCCAACAAAACCCAAGAAGCCAGAAAATGCCCACTGCAGTCAGATTCCACACTACACTCCTGCTCCTCCAACCAGGAACTTTTTTCTCTTTTTCTTTTTCCTTCATTTTTTCCTCTGTCTAATGCCATATGTGCAGCTTGAGGTTATATTGGAACACATAAATCTCATGTGAGCCACAAAACATTAAGCCACCATTATCCTTATAATTTCATTATCTCAGTTCCTACTCTAAACCATTTAAAAGTAATTGAACACCCGAGGTTTTCCTGTGAAGTTTATTTCCTAAACATTATTGAAGTACTGTTGATAAAGCCAAAACGTACAAAGTCAGCACTTCCTAAAACAGCCTGATTTATTAAAGTAGAAACTTTTTTTTTACTAATAGGATATGAATGCCAAATAGTTCCTATCATTTTATGTTTCCATGCCGTGTATGTTAGTTGATTTCCAAGAACAACTACTTAACTTCCACTAAGATGTGCCAGTTTTCCTTCCCCTCATAATATCACTTTAAGGTGCTTGCCAGTTTGTTCTTTTCAACTATGAATTTATATTGTCTCTCGGTATTTTCTTTGTCTTGATTTAAACTGTTTGGCTTTCCTTGTTCTTGATGTCACAGGCTGCCTCTGATACTTCATGTATGCTGCTCGTGGTTCCCAAATGTTCTCATGTTACAATAGGCTATATTTTTCAGTAGAAATGTATTATATATTCTTGATAAAGTTCATAGCACAGAAGACTTGTGTAGCATAGAAGATCAGATTAAATGATCATGACATTTATTCCCAACATATAAAATCAATGTAATCGTTTCACATGCATACAGGTTGCTTTGTCATTAAAGATAGCTCTGCTTCTACATTTCCTTCTCCAGCCTCATGATATTACAATGATGTTGGATCCAGCTGCCAAATTTGGACTATAATTTAAGTTTGGTGGTTTTCACCTGGCAGGTTATAAAGGCATAAGATGTTATTTTTTCCAGAATAAAGAATGGCATTCATGCTTCCAGCATCAAGCAGCTTTGCTTTTATATAAAGTATATGAATAGAGATGGAAAGATCAGAGATTTCCAGATTTGTTGTGTTTTGTACAGGTAGTAGCAAGCTTAAACATAATGGCAACTAGCAAAGCAACAATGAGGAAAGCTGGTTTACTACTGAAGTAGTGATAACTAAACTGAGTAGTAACCAACACTCCCAATTTCAAATCCAAGTTGGTGGGCTTAGATCTGAAGCTGAACTCAGATCTTTATCTGACAAACAGCTAGCTGTCTTGTTTTCTCAATACTATAAATTGAAGAAGGCATACAAAAGACAGAGGTTTTACAACATCACCCTGCTGGTTACTCTTCCAAGTAGTTCTGTTGAAGTCACTGAAACTTCAAGATCAGCAGGCAGGATTTGGCCTATTAGATGACTGAGTCTTTCAGCTGGCCATGACAACGGTGTTTGGTAGCTGTTTTACATGTAGTACCAGAATTCAAGTGAAGAAAACAAAACTGAATCAGGTAACCAGTGGAAAAATGAGTATTTCCCCCTTTTAAAGAAGTAGCCAGCAGTTACCATAGTAACAACTAACAGTAGAGCATTTCAACTGTCTTTATTATCAACGGCAAAGTAAAATATTCTCTTGTGTTGGGAGAGCTAAGGAAATGTTCCTCCAAAACAATAGCTTAGCTAATCATTGCTTGCATAGCAATTCATCTCCAAGACACAGATGGACAGGAGCTCAGCTCCTCTCCAGTGGTCAGCTGAAAACTGCAAAGCCAAAGCATGATTTGTTGTCGCAATTAGTTGGACTGTCTAGAAAGGAGAATCACGTAGCGGACCTTGAGGTTGGCCTTCTTTGTCTTAAAGAGATTTCTGCTAGTCAGATATGAAATTTAGACGTGATGTGTAGCAAAGCCAAGCATGTCCCGTTTTCAGAATTCTTCAGCTGAAACCATTTCCACAAACTAATTCTTAACTGGACAAAGATTCTCAGCCATTCATGTATTTCCCGCAAGAAAAATAATTGCTTTCATTTTCTTCTAGTCTTTGGATCACCCTCCTTATTTTTCCATCCTGTCTGCTTACATAGCTACTCAGAATTTAAGCACTTTGGGGTTTGAGTGTCATGGGCCCAGGCCAGTTGAGTTGCAGTCAGCACCAAGGCCTCTCCCCAGGCTGGAGCAGGTGGCTAAGCTACTCTATGCTAGAGCAGGAAAACAGACTGAAAGGGAGGGAGCAGCAGTCCAAACAGCAGAAAACCAGCAGGCCTCAGGTCACGTTGATAAGCACTAGCACTCAGTCTAGGGTATAGGATTATGACATTGAGGCTGAGTTGGGAGGAGGTTTATATTAACCTCCTTCCCCTAAAGCGTGGGCCAGCTTGCTTACCTCCCTAGGAGCTCTCACCATACTGTTTCCACTGGAAAATGCACCAATGTTGTTTGCAGTTCAGTTTGACTGACACAAAGGATGGGGCTTCCACTACTGCTATGCTGAAACTAGCTGCAGATTCACAGGTTTCCATTTTCAGGCATTTCTCCTGAAAATTACTTAGACCATCTTATTCAAGTTTCTAGAGGACAGCTAGCCACTTTCATGAAGAGTATGAGCATGAAGTGCTGGAGCCTGAGTTGTGGGCCCCAAGTTGGAGTTGACCTGTGAATGAGTCACAGCCTAGCAGAATGTTTTGGTTTTTCTGTTGGCTTCATGTTCCAGAGGCAGAACCTGGCCCACCTGTGTCTCTGTGGCTCTGCCCTCACCCAGGTGGTGGTGGTTGGGGTGGTGGGCAAGGCCAGGGCTATATCAACCAGAAGCTGATCAGTTGGTGTTGTCCTTCTGTGTAAATGGCCACTGAGGGAGTCACCTCTGTCCATTGTGTCCAGCGGGTTGATGCTGGCACTGCAGTGGAGGAGCTAGGCCCACAGGAACCTATGGCAGGAGTGTCTGAAAGAAGACTTCTGAGGGGATGTTGCTGAGTTCAGTGTTGGCCTGTGTGATCGGGCAACTGATGGCAGCATAAAACGATGATGGCTGAACCAGCACAACAGAGCACCAGTGCAATTGCCACCAAAAGAACAGACATTCAGTAAGAAGATCCAAAGAATGATTTGATACAAAGACTGAGTCTCTCTCCCACTCCTTAAGCTAGCTGCTGCCAATCAGGTTAGTAGTGGAGAGGTAATTCAGGAAGGCACAGTCTGTCACTTCTATGCTCAGACAAGTGTCAAGGTCAAAATTAGGCAGGCCAGGATCCTCAGCTGTTATGAAGAAGATAAAATGGCACTATCCTGGTTTGCACATCTGAGAAACGAGTGTATTTGGGTTTTAATCAGTTCCTATAAGGACATGATGGACCATTTAAAACTGTTTCTCTAGCCTTTATGTAGCTGGACATTTTTCTCCTTTGAGGCTTACACCTTCTCAAAGCAAAAGAAAAGCCTTACCAACTATATTTCAATATCACTTTCCTTAGCCATTATTTGCCAAACATTTTAACCTGAGGTCTTTTAATCTCTCATCATAAATCAGTCATTTCAGTCCATTAGTCAAGTTTGTTGCTGCTCTTTTAATTCCCCCTAGCTTACAAATATCTGCCTGGCTCTGAGGTGACCTGGAGAAATGGCAGTGTGTGGTGATTCTGACTCTTGAACGTGGATAATGCTCCTTCATTTCAAGCAGCACTTCCATGGTGTGTAATCAGAGCCATGGAGCAGACCTGAGGCTACTCTGTGTGATCTCAGGAACTGGCTACCATTTCTGGGCCCAAGGGTGGCACAGCCATCTCCAGGTCACTTGAGTGAAACTTACCAACCTCTCAGTTTCGTCAAAGACTGTCTCTTTTTGTATCTTTGTGATCCAAAAGTTCAGTTAAGGGGAAGCTCTTTGAGAACGTGATCCGACACCATGTTACTAGAGCTAATTGGGGAGCCAGACTCAGCTTCAGTTCTGTCTGGTCAGATTTCATGAAAAAAGACCTCAGAATCTCACCAGAGCAGAAGATGAAAGCTGATGTCAGAAGAGACATTGTGTTCTCTCCTACTTTTTCTTTTGATGATGTAAGTTCAGGTGGTGTAATAGTGCTGGTAGTTAAGCAGGAAAGTTTTCTGTAGTTAACAGTTTGCAGTGACAGATATTAATTAGTTTTACTTCGACAGCAATTCTTTAGTAATAGCTCTTCAATGACAATTCCTATTTGACTGATTCATAGGAGCTCTTTACCCTCTATTAAGAGACAAGTTAAACTTAAACTTAAATCTTATTACTCTTAATTGGGGCTTGGAAAAAATAGTATAGACTTCAGACTTTTAAATTTTAATTATGAGTGCATTTAATAGTCATGAAAGTGAACAGCTAATTGCTCTGGTTTGAACTAGGCACAATGCATGTTCTGTACAAGCTTCATCTTGTAGTTCAGCCAGGGCACCTCAACCCTGAATCCTGTTAATCCAATATTGTGGTTTTTTGCAACGGCCAGGTTGTCAGTGTGTTTTATGAGCTACACAAAAAAAGGAGCAAGGCTAGGATCACCAAATTCTCTCTGTATCCAACAGCAGGCTTTGAGCTTGCAGCTGCAGGAGGTAACTGCTCATGTAATAGCCCATTGTTCGGCAGAAACCTTTTTCTTCTGAGGCTGAAACCTAACACAGGTAAAATCGAGTGCTTGTCCATAAAACTAGTACTTTTTATGTCAAATTTTAAAGTCTTTATTATTCCTAATATTTTTCGTGTTGTATACATTATCAAATATTTGACGTCTCTTTCTGGATCAATATTCTATGAAACACATGTCAGTTCTTCATATTTAGTCTTCCTTCTTTGGAGATCGGATGCACTTGGATGTGATAATAGCTTCCAGCTTGCAGTACTCAAAATTAATGGCCAGAGTATTGAAAAGCTTGCTATAGATGTTAATAATTCTGTTTTGTGCTGGTTTTGTCACTTCCATCTGTTACCACAGGAAGGATGACTTGGTAATAAACCCTGTTTATACCTTCACCACAAAACAAGAGAGAGGAAATGAGATGTCAGCAAAAATGTATAGTGTGACACAGCCATGTTCAGCAGTATTCTTTGTGACTTAAAGCCTCTTACAAATATGTTGTTGTTAATGTCCATATCTCTAAAGAGTTTGGGATAGTTGCAACAGGGTAAGTTCATCCAGGATGCTGCTCCTCAAGAGCTGCCAAATGCACTGAGAACCAAGTAATCTCTGTTGAGTTGATTTACACTCTAATGGAATTTGAACTTCACCTTCAGGCTGAGATAGGACTATGTTGCAGCAATTTGCAATACTGAGAAGCTATTGTGTGCTTTAATTTGTAATCCTGTATTCAAATGGTGTATTTGTGATCACAAAATATCCGTATTTCCATGACTTCATACAAATTTACAAGTCAGCCATCCTGGTGGCTCTGCTGGCACACAATTGAGATTCTGTTTTCAGTCTGCAAAGGTCTGGGCTTTATTCCAACATCTAGCAAGAGGATCAATACCCTTTGGACTACCATCTATACATTCATACACTGGGGATATCTGGGCCTCAGCAGACATCCATTCTCCCTTCTTCCTATCTTACAAGCTCAGCTGGATTCTCCAGAGCTCTGAAACCACATGCAGGTGGCTCCTAATTTTAGTAGCATCTACACAATGACTATCATGATATGTGCGATATAGACAGAAAATCCCACACCTCTCTGATATAATAAGCTTGAGCTTCTGAAGGATTTCTGAGCAGACCTGAATGTGCTGCATTAGAAAGGAAGCAGCTGAGCAGCTGCAAGGCTTCAGGTGCTCTTATGGGAAGGAATGAGAGACTGGGAATATGGGACATTTGGGGGAAATCTTCCTACTGGCCCTGCAATGGGGGTGTAGGATTTTTAACTATCGTGTTAGCTAGGCAGTCCTTGCCCTCAAGGACTCTTCACTTTGGAGACCTCTTCCAAACAACTATAGTAGTTTTAGGCTTGGTGCCAAATAGGTTGTGGAAAGTAAAGGGCGCTTCTCACATCATTTTTTTACAGGTTATTGCTAGGAATTTCAAGACCACACTTTCAGTTACCAGGCCCATGCTGTCTTCTGACAGTGGCTTCTGTCACTGCTCTTGGTACTACTTATAGGTTCTGCACTTGACCCTGCATCTTTTCTCCCTCCAAGATGGCATAGTGTGGAAAAAGTGAAACTCCCATTTATCGGCCAACCTCGATATATCAGTAGGCCCATGAAATCCTTTCTACCAAATGTCGCCTTGTAATTGTTAAGTCTTTCCTCAAAACACCCATAGGACCACAGAAATTTTAACTATGCAGGTTGCTCTCCTGCTCAAACCCTTTCCTTGCCACAGTGGCTTGCAACAGATCATAACAGGCCAGTCCTCAGTGGTCCAAGCTTGTGATTCAAAACAGCGAAATCTGACATGTCGGGGTACCTGAATGCAAGGCCTTTGGTATATTAACCAGAGCTGCATCTATTTTCTGTGTCATCTGGATGCTGCAACTTCCATAAAGCTTTCAAATGTATTTTTGAAAACAGTGTAGAATGAAAAGGAAAAAAATCTTCCAGTGACATTTTTCCAACAGCACCTAAAACTTCCATTAATGTTATGAATGAATCCAGCACATAATCTTCTGCTGAATCAAAATTTCCAGCACTATATTCCAACTGCATTAAAAGCTGTATTTCTATTAATGTAAAGAATGAATCTAGAATGTCATAAACTGCTGAATTAGAATTTATGCAACATCTTAGTTAAGAGGCTACAGTCAACTCCTATAACTCGAGTATCTAAAGCCTGACTTAATATCGTACCCACTGCAATTAAAAAGCCAGCAGTAGATATGAAAAACATGTCTGCCTGTGGAGGAAAATCTATTTCTCTAAACAGTGATGTGGACAGGAAGTGACGATCTTTGAAAAATTGGCTCTCAAAGTAAAACAGTCACCTCCTTGATAAAGCAGGCTACTATTGCAGTCTGTTTTCTTGAGAAGGTGGCAGAGCATGTAACAAATATAATATTTTTATTTTAAAGTTTAGTACCATCTTATTTTGCTTCTTCAAGAAAAAGTACAAAAGAAAGTACAATAAAAGATTGAGAAAAATACAAGAAGTTTGAGAGGAAGTATAAGCATGTGTCCAGATTGTTCAAAAAGTGCCTTGAGAGTTTTCAATGGAACTGTGTTCTTCTCTGAATGCCTGGGTCCCTTTCCCGTATATTTTGCTATTTTGGGAAACCCCTTAACTTACAAGGTTTATTTCCTAATTTGTGAAGATGTCTACACTCTTCAGCAAGGCATTCTTATTTCACTTACAGGAGTTACAGGCAGAGGAATTCTCAGAGATCTCCACAGCTCTCTCCCAATTCAGGAGCTATAAGAAAATCAGGAGGCAGCAGCTCAGTCTGTGAGAGGCAGAGACCTGGCATGGCTAACAGGTTCCCTGGGAGGGGAGGGAAACTCCTTCTGGCTCAGAGGAAGCAAAGGGTCCTGGCAGGACTTCTCCTTCCCTGAAACTGGGATATATATTTGCGAATTATCTTCCCATATAACAGCTAATGCCTTAGGGGAAAAGAGAAGGATCTCGGGTGCTTTGGTTTAGACACCTCTTTCTTGTCTCTTCCTCTCTCTCAGTGAAGTGCTGCCAGTGGTGACATGTACCCGTATTGTCCCTCCCATAAGATGGCAATATATAATTCTACCTAAATTTACCCATTACAATTTCTCTTCTACTCTGATGAGCCAGGATTTTACTAATAGGCTTATTGCCAAGCTTGATATTACTTCATCTCTGTCTTTATTATAAACCTCATTCTTTCCGCCCCTCTCTATAGCATTCCTTATTAATTTTATCTTCTTGTTACCATTCTACACCATCTTCTACATTTTTTGCATTTATTTTTACTTTTTCTAATGCAAAATTGCTCTTTTAATATTAGCAGTCATCTTCCATCCAGAGGTTTAGCTAGTCTTGCCTTCTCAGAAATACTTAGACATCTGCAGTCAAAAGCAGCTGAGGATATGCAGTCCCTTGCAGGATCAGACCTAGACATGAGAGGAACTTGTATGCTCTCTAGATGTATTAAACTAATTACTTTGACTTCCATATACTCATTGTGGGTTCAAAGGCCAACAACCGGGCATCCTATTTGAGAATTTCAAGGGAGATGGCTGAGCACAGGAGAGCCTAGGAGCAGGTTTCAATTATTTTATTAGACAAAGGGTTAAGAGTCATGCCTGAGAAGAGAGATGAGTGTTTCTTGACGTGGGATTTAGAGTGTAGCAAGGAGGACTTGAGGGCTTTTGATCTGGCATCTTTCTCAAGCCTTATCTCACTTCTTTTAAAAAGAAAAAGCGAAAAGAAGAAAGGCTGGAAACACCTCCTAGGCAGGAGATTCTGTAATGAATTCTGACACTAAGAGGAGCTTATGAAACAGTTGTGTGGTTACAGCTAGCAAATCCTGGAGCATATAAAAATTTGTGCTAAAATAAGTTTTGTTAACTGGGAACAAGTACTCTGTCCTGATACTTCCAGCAATGGGTCAGGAGACAAGTTTCCATGTTTTGGACAGGCTTATGTATGAAGAGTTATGGCCTGGAAAGGCCATTAAGAAAATAACTGTAGTAAAAGTGTGAATCAATTATGGAAGAATATCTGAAATACAATTTTAGTTTATAGATGCTTTCAAGCAATAAAGTGCGATGAGTTAATTCTCTTATGCTTATTTCTAGAGCCACAGAGATGAGATTAGAACTTGCAGATTCCTGGCACCTTGTCCATGCTGAGTCCACAGACAATTTAACTTCTACAGCATTTACTGTGCTAATGCACAGAACATGGTAAGTGTTTTAATAATACTGTTTCAGACTTCTCCTTTCCTGCTGTACATATTTTTAGTCACCCTGTATGAACCCCAAATAACTGCTGTGGAGAAAGAACTTACTGTAAAAGAAATACCTACAATTCATGCAAATTAAAAAATATTGTGACACCCCAGAGGGTGAGCCTAGGACAAAAGCCTATTCCTATTACATCTTTCTATGCAGCTTGGGATGTCAGTAGTCATTTGAATAAAGTTCTCTGCTTAGCCTTAAAAACAGGTAGTGGAACTATTAAATGTGAAACCTGGGACTGAACTGTAAAATGTGTGAAAAATAGTACAGCAGCTACTATAACTTCCAGTAGTTTTTAGTTAAAGTTGCTTTCAGAACAAAAGCTAGAAAAGACTGTCATTTCAAGAAATACACCTCAACAGAGAAGAGGTACATGAAAAAAACATAGAAAGGCTAGATTCAAACACTACTTTCATACCTTTAACGAAAAATTGTAAATACAATCCAGTGTATTCTCCAGATGCTCCCATATGAATCAGTACATCCACAAGTAGGTGTAAATAGACTGTGATAACAATTCAGCTCTATTCCTGCCGCCTACACTGCTGCAGTATTTGACTACTACAGAATCGTTAGTGGATTTTGTCTCTCCGACGTTATTCCCCCACCTCCTCATAAGGTAGGGAAATATCCCTTCTCATGGGTTAGCAGGTGCTAAGCGTGACACGGAAAATGGGGTTGTTTGGTGCACTGGATTATGTGTATGCCCAAGTGCAACCGCACTGGTGTGGTCTGCCCATCAGTATCAGTACCTGCCAGTACCAACAGGGTTGATTACATGATCTGCATAAGGCCATGCAAAAAGTTGATCCAGAAACTGAATTTTCTGAGTCAGAGCTGAAGTCTTCTTGCTGAACTGATTTTCTAAATAATCTAACAGAACTAAGTCCTTTGCATAGTTTTGTGAAGAGAAATAGGGTTTGGTCTCCATGCGATAAATACGTGGTCCTGAAAGGCATTCCTTTATGAACATTAAGAAAATTAGAGTCTTGAAAAATTCAAGAGAATTTCTTTTGAGGCCTTCCCCTGCAAAGACTTATGTTTACTCTCTTTGTGTTCCTTACAGCATTAACCATTAAATATTCCTAAGTGATTTTCCCTAGTGAGACCTTCATATGACAAAAACACCAGGACATGATGGCTATTCCTGTACCATAAAATATAAGCATTACCTTTTTCTATACCATTGCGATGCCTGTTAAAATTGGATATATACATTCTTCAACTGTTCAGTGCAATTTCATGTTCCATAAGTGTCAAAGTGACTCAGTGAAGTGCTGGGCCCCAAGTTGGAGTTGACCTGTGGATGAGCCACAACCTAGCAGAATGTTTTGGTTTTTCTATTGGCTTCATGTTCCAGAGGCAGAACCTGGCCCACCTGTGTCTTTGTGGCTCCACCCTCACCATGGGTGAGGTCATGGTTGGGGTGGTGGCTGAGGCCAGAGCTATATTAACCAGGAGCCAATTAGTTAGAAGAGCTTCCTGTTGGGTGTGGCTTCTGTTGGGGCTGGTCACACCTTGCTGTGCTCTCTCAGGGGTGTTCTTCCATGTGAAGGGCCACTGAGGGAGTCACCTCTGTCCATAGTGTCCAGCAGGTGATGCTGGCACCACACTGGGCAGCAGAGGAGCTGGGCCCACAGGAACCTATAGCAGGACTGTCTGGAGGAGGACTTCTGAGGGGATGTTGCTGAGTTCAGTGTTGGCCTGTGTGATCAGGCAACTGATGGCAGCGTAAAATGATGATGGCTGAACCAGCACAACACTCAGACTCCATGGACCACTACACAAAGTTTGATTTTCCTTTTATTTGATATGTTATATTTAATGCCAAAATGTTCTCAAAGCTCCATCAAAAGAAGGAAAATAAAAATGTTTTATTAAAAAAACATTAGAATGGGATGTTTGGACAATACCAAGAGTGCCCGCACTTTCTCCTTTTGTTCCATTGCCAAAATAAATTTAAGCCAAACTGATTCAGTTTGAAGAACGTTCAGCTTGTGGGAATTGTATCTTCTTGTAGCAAATGGTTCCACCAGCACTTCATGCTGCACATTCCAGCAGACTTCCTGTGTACGGCATCCACATCAGGGCCCCTGCAAGTTGGTAGCTTTGAGAGGCTTGTGAACACATTCTAGCTCTTTTGCAAATGAACTTTTCGATGTACACTGATTCACACTGTTCCCTTTTTCTATGCAACCTCTGGACAGTCATTTTCATGAGTGATCATAGCATTAGAAGTTGTCATTGTTATAGCTCTGCTTAAATCCGAAGATTGGGAGGGGGGAACAGGAGTATATAGAAGCATACTCCTGAGCCAGACCACTGGCCTGTCATTCAGCGTCCTCTCTCTGTGAAAGCAGTTGTTTAGGGAGACCATGCAAGTTTGGCTGTAGTCTGCAGTCCATACCCCTTGTATTCCCTGAGCATCGATATCATTGGGTTAGGATGTTAGAGAATACATCCCTGCCCAGAGTTTTCCCATTCCATCTGCACCTGCTGTCCATGAATTTGTCTGGAACTCTTTTTCATCTGCTGCTGTGCTTGTATCCACAACTTCTTGTGGCAGCAAGTACCAGAAATTCACTACACAGTTCGTAAAGAAGCACTTTGTTTTAAGCCAATCTCCTACTGGTTTCATCAAGCACCTCTGTTTCTCAAGTTGTAGGACTTGATGTAAACGGTTCTGCCTTTACCTGAGGAAAAGCAGTGTGCAGACAGCGGAGGTGGAGAAGGAGAGAGGAGGAAAGAGCATTGCATGGGTTTCTTACATTTCCCTGATCACAGTTACCACAGAGTTGTGTAAAAATATGTTAGTTAATAGATTAAGTAACTGGAGCTCTAGCAGAAGCCAGAGTAACAACCTTTTGGTAGCTGTGTCCTGGCTCTGAAGCCTAGTCCAACACTTACAAATTCCAGAATAAGGGAGCCAAATTAGCAGCTTAAATGTGAGCATTCAATGCCTGCAAGAGAGCACGTGGGTTCTCTGCCTTGCACAGGAAGTTTGTCTGGTACTTAGTCTACATTTTCCTTTCTTTAGAATAATTTTTGTCTTTGTAAGCGTAAACCCGTAGACCACAGTAAGTAATTCCTTTCTGTTCTTGATTTTCATTTTCTCCACATATTTATCTTGTCTTACCTGTAGCTGTTACTGTGGTGGGTTATGCAGTACAAGAGCTTTTTTTAGCTTGTTCTCTATTCACTAGATTCTCTGGGTCCTATGGCAATTTTTGTTGTGTTATTACCTCACTGGTTTTTCTGAATAAGATTTGTCTGTTGGCTGTCTCATGTATGTTTTATTTCAAGAGACATTTGGTGTCTGGTATTTCTCATCTCTCCGACTGGTTACTCTTAAGGCCCATGAAGGTTTCTAATTCCAGAGATGCCTTCTTTTTGTAGTCTCCCTGCTTGAAGTGGGGGCCAAAACAGAGAAATAAAATCAAATAAGTGCTCATGAACTACTATATCCTATTAGTGGCTTTATGCAACTGTCTCCTATTAGAGGCATCACGCAGCTGTCACCATACATGTTTCTGAATCAAAATCTTGGAATTATAATTGTGAAGCCCCGGGGGGAAGGTGTTCCTCCAGACCTGAAACCTCCTGCCTGGGTCTCTCTGGCCTCTCTCTCCCCGTTTCCTTTGAGGCACGTGTTTCGTTGGGAAACAAAATGTCTCAAAGGATGCAGCGTGGGTGCCCTCTTGTGGGGGGAAAAAGAGATATGAGGAGAGGCGAAAACGTCAGGGGACAACGTTTAAAATAGACAAGGTTCGATTATTTTGGCAAGGGGTGGAGATGGGGAGTTCACTCGGCTACGCAAAAAGACTTAATGCAAGGATTAATTGATGGGCACCACCGGGGTATTTCAACAGACCGCCTGGGGCAGGTCTGCCAGCCTCACAGCTGATGTATGTGGCATAGCACTGTGGAGCAGGCCAAGAGATGTTGGTGTTGGTGCCACCCCACCGCAGGCAGCATGCTGTCCTCTGCAGAGAGCCAAAACCTACCATAGCAGCAGTGGGGCAGCTGCCGTAGCTATGCTTTGCCTGGGGCCTGGCTATTATCTTTGGCCCAGCTCAGCTCTGATGAGGCTGCAGATTTGTAGAGGGGGTTCAGTGCCCTCTGACACAAATTTCTTTGGACTCCACTGTATGGCACAGAGAGCCCTTGCATTTCATCAGCTCACACGGGTCACCTCCAAAAGGGGACTGTATACCTACTTGTTTTATCTGTGTAATCCTTGTTCATGGCATCTTATGCCTGTATCTCCTTGTTCTGGCTTTTCAAGATCTCTTTTGATTATGAAAAACAGAGTCCCTAAAATATAACAGAAAGAATGGTCCTCTCCATATTTCATCTCAGTGTATTTCCTATTCTTTTTTCCACAAGCTAAGAGCCAAGGGTTGGTTTGTTGTCAAACGTCTTGTGTGTTATCTTTTTATGAAAGCACAAGCACAATCCGTTGCAGTACATGAAAACAGCTAGGTTCTTCACTTAAGATGTGAAGCTTTCACGGGCTGACCTGCAGTCAGTCATCTCCTAGTGAGTTACATGAGATGTCTTCAGTTTCTTTCAGCAGTTAATACTTCTGGTTTTAGCTGTTTGAAGAAAATTCCCATGGGTGGTGAACAGAGTTTGTCTGTGGTAATATATGAAAAAAAAGTAGCTGCATCTTTCTGAGGTAACAGGCTATTAGATTTCACTTTCTTTAAGCACAGGAAAGAAGTCTGAGAGCCAGCCGAATCCAACATTAAAAGACATTAACAGGATAGAGAACAGCTGTATTGCATCAACATTAAGTAGCAAACAAGTCATAAACCTAAATCTAAAGCCTTTTCCCTGGCTTGATGATTTTAAAGATTTCCCTCAAAACTTGTTTCTGACTTCAAGGTTTCTTGAAGGTTTCAAAACCCTGCCTTAGTCCATTTGCAGGTGATAGCTATACTTCTTTAGTGAGGTCCCAGGCTCCGTGTTCACTAAACTGAAGGGGCCATCTTTTTAAGCGGAGTCCTGAAAAGTACTGCAGGCTTGCCTAGAGTTCAAGGTTACTTGCTATTATTCACAAGCAATAGCTGTAAGTATGGCCAGTCACCAGGGTAGTGGCAAGGAAGTCAGTATTATAGTTCTAAACCAGTGATAAGTAATAGCCAAAACTAAAGTAGCAGCTAGGGGAAAGGTATGTCTGCAATTCAGGTAAGTAGAGAATGCCATTTCTTTCACAGAGCGAGAGAGAGAAAGAATTCTTCATGCAGGTGGCATGGGAAATGATGTATGACATTTCAATAACCACTTGCTATTTTTTTTACCACTGCAGTAAAGGCATAGTTTGTTTAAGAAGGGAACCTCCATCCAGCAGTCAAAGACTCTCATTGTGAAATGGAAGGATAGGTGAAGAAGGAAGCAGGCAAACTATCATGCTACTGTTAAATTTTCCAACCCCATCTCTTAATATTGGAGGAGTTGTTGTTGTTCTAGTCCTTTTTTACTTGCAGTAGCACTAATTCTGCAGTAAGGATAGAGAGGCAAAATTGGCCTGCCCTTTCTATCTCTGTTCTGTTCTATGGCATGAGTTCTGCCACAGACTTTCTTCCAAGTCTGGTCACCTTCTTGGCATTCAGTTTGTTCAAGCCATCTGCATTTCATTATCAATTATATAGAGTCCTTCCTTGAAGCATTTAACTAGAAATGTCAAAGTCTTGTAGCATTCTTATCTGCAGAGTGATGTGTGTCAAATCTGCCTTATCACAATCTGCCACCAGGGTTTTTACATGTGTAACTTTCATTATAGTTGACAAGAGTGATATATGCAAATCTACCACATAGATTTTGCACAAGCAAAAAACTGTCTTTTAAAAAAAATAATCTGACTCATGGAAATACCCTCTGTATATTACAGTGAGACAAAGGCAAGATTGAAACAGCAATAGCTGTTCACAGTCAAATACAATACAACAAAATGTAGACTACTAAGCTTGTTTTACAAACGGTTAATTAGGTCTGCCCATAGTCCACCAAGAGGATATTTCATTATTTTAGGGTTCAGATTTTTAGATATACAAGACAACAGCCATAGTGGAGGGCAGCAGCTGTATTGTGTTGCTTGAGGTGTTACAGACCAAAACACAAAAAAGACAATCAGAGGAACTCAGAAGAGGATCTAGTGAAAATTTGAACTAAAAGGTAGAATTTTGTACAGAACCTCAGAGGTAGTGAGCTTGATGCAGCTTGTCACCAAACACCCACTCAGAATCAACATGCCACACAGTCCTCTGGCCACAGGAATGCTTTTACTGGCAAAGCAAGAAAATTTATGTAACAAGGCACAACGTATATTGTTCATATCCATTAAAGATAGGGTAACTATCAAGTTAGCTGCTGACTAAAAGCTTCCAAATTTGTAGTTGACTTAGACTGAAATGACGAAAGTTATGTCGGTGTGGTGTCACATATGTGGGAGTGCATCAATGCACAGTCTGAGTTTACAGGATACAAGGCAGTAAGCAGTTGGGTTTCAGTAAATAGAATTAGGACAGAAGCTCTAATCTATGATGAAGATAAATTGTTTGGCTTTTTTCCAGGGCTTTGTAGACATACATTTTCTTTCTGGGTTCAGTTCCCACATACTTCCTGTTCCTCTCAGGCAAGTTTCAGAGCCAGATTCTGATCTTCAATTTATTCCTTTGTAAATTCAAAATAATTCAGTTGAACCCACCATGTGGCAATTGTTCAAAACTAACCTAAATGAGCTCAAAAGGGCATGCAGGGTGCCTCATTTCTTCATCTATAGAAAGAGGAAGGACTCTTCTCTCACCTCCCATTTTGCCTGCTTGGTATTGTAGCAGAAAAAGAGTTACTGTGTACGTATCTATGAAATCCTAGCTGGAGTCTCTATCTGCTAATACAATACAGAAAATGGATCAGTATTCACAGAAGATTTGAGCAAGTTTTTCAAGGTGCAGTCCCAAATTCCAAGCATCATGAGAGAAAAGAGCCATGTAGCCCCGGCACACGTGCGGTAATTCAGAATGGAGCCTAACCAGAAGGATTCACCCACACAAATAAAGTTTATAATTTTAACTCTGAAAATGATCAACTAGCAAAATAAACTTGAAAAAGAAGTGGTGCCATTTCTCTCTTTCTTGATGCTTTTAAATCAACCTGCAGATATATTTCTCAATATTATGCTTTAATTAAACACAACTTTTTGTCTTCCCAGCAAAGACAGGCAAGAGAAATTCTATATTTCATATGTTTAAAGGAATCTAATTAAATAAGTTGGTGTGATAAACCTTTCAAGTTGCTCAGGTCTAAACATGGGAGACAAAACATAATGGAAACTCAGAATGAAGAACAGACAAGGAATATTCATAAAGGAACCTGCAAAAGGCCAGACAGTAAATTGCTTGAGAGTAATAACGCCATAGTGTCTATATTTCCAACAGACTATTTTAATAATAAAAGCAAAGAGAGACCAGATTTGCATAAAGTAATGCAATCTCATCCTCAGTATCTGTGTGTGCTCCTAGCCCTCCCTAAACGCACAACAAAGTGTGTTTGCAAAGACACCTTTTAGTTAAATGTTCAGAATATGCACAATTTGGAGATTAAAATGTGTATTTTTCTTGGAATGAGGGCTGTTTGAAGGTGAGTAACCACAAGTCAACAACACATCTGAGTAGTTTATTCATTTTATGTTGAATCTTTCAGGTTCCCCAGAAAAAAATACCTTAAAAGTGCTACCTACATCATCTTTACTACTTACATTTGTTAGGGGGATGAACATGTAAGAGCAAATTTTGGAATCATGTACCTGAAATGGATATTTTAATCTTGAAAGTCCTGTTACCTAAGAGGAAAGGTGCGCACATTTTCAAAATCAAAATTGGGACACTTTTGCATTGATGTATTTTAGGACCGTGAAATGTTTCTGTGGAAGAGAGAGGTGCTTCTTGTAAAAAATGAGTATATAGAACACTGGAAAACTTTAGTTGTAAACTATTTCCAATAGTTTAATGTCTGATTCAAAGGTTTTTCTGAGCACTGAAAAGTCCTATTAACATTTACTGTCCAAAAAAGAACAACTTAATGAAGGCTAGGCTCATCTGCTTTTTCTCTTGCTTCCAGATACTACTCATCACAGATCCATTCCACTGCTTGGTTTATTTTGTGATAAAGACAGAACATTGTGTCTTGGGCAAATGCGATGTAGCCATTTCTTTTTAAAAAGCTTGATGTGAGAAAATGAGATGTAAAAGATTTTGTTCCTGCACAGTGAGAGTACACCACACAGAATCTGGGCTTGCACCAACATGAAAATTGAGAGCATACAGGCGTTTTGATAGAGAACTCACATATGTTGAATTGCACTATAGTTAAAGAATGGTCCTATTAATTTGGGCAGCATGATCTCAGTTTTAAGGCTAGCAGAATCTGGCATGTAAAATAGTTATTTCTAAGGAAGTCAGAAGGAAAGATACAGAGTGAAAGGGGTTGTTATGTATTCTTTGTGTATTTGAAGAGTTCCTCATTTAAAAAAGAAGTAATTTTCCCTGCGTTGTTTTGTGTTTTCCCTTTACAGTTTGAAGACTATAATCAGTTGGCTGATTTTGTCAAGATCTTTAATTGTGAACAGAAAATTACTAAATATGCTATTTTAAAATTATTCAGGCTTGCAAAATTCAAGTTGATTAATTTCCTTCCCAATAGTAATGCCTGTGCTCTGTTTATGAATGGCTCTGTGCCCAGATTATTTGTGCTCACCTATGGCATTTCTCATTGGTGTTAGCTGGGCAATGATTCTTCATGCGAGGACCTCTTGAGTAGCAGGAAAAGATAAACTCTGAGGAATGCATCTTTGTTTTAGTATTCTACAGAAGACACTTAGGAGAAGCTGATATGAGAAGTTAGAAAATAGTAGGTTGAAGAGAGTTTTCTCTCTTTCTGGAATGAGACTTGTAGGATTGCTGGGAGCTGTTGGGATGAAGGCAGTTTCTAGGTAGCTGGAATTAGGGAGTGGGGTACACAGCTAGTGGGCAAGTGTCAGGATAAAAGCTTGATTTCCCTTGTTTTCCATAATACTTGCTTTTAAGCACCAGTCTCTTTGAGGATCATCTGTTCTGCCTCACAGTCCGCTTGGAGGCAGATAGGTTTCAGTAGTGGGCATTACTTTGCAGGTCTTTGCTTGGAAGCCATAGCTTGTAGAAGGTCTGGTCTATGAGTCTAGCTTTGGTCTATGGGGCTGGGCAGAGCTGAACACAAAATACTTAGGAAGTCATGCATGAAGGAGCTTCAACTACATCAGGCTAAGAGAAACTGTTTTGTACATATTCTAAGTTATGTAGCAAGTCTTGTTCTGTGTACTTTCATAGTGATATTTAAGAAAATGCACATGCAGTTTTTAAATTATGATGTGTCTTAAATTGTAAAATCAATAAATTGACATGAACCAAAGGATAAAGCTTTCTGAGGGAGGGAGAAGATTACCTCCTGGCTAACACCAGCTCTACAGAATAAATGGTTTGTACTAGGATGTCCTAGTGGGCATTACATTTCAGCACAAAATTCTTCATGGCCCAGTTATAATTCTAGAACTCAATACCGAAATGCTGAAAAATATACAGTAAAAGCACAGTAAATTCTCTTTTGAGAGTTACTTGTCGCAATACTTGATGTCTATGTATTTTAGTTCTTGCAGACTGCTCTTAGGTAGGAGCATTTTAGGTTGCTGCAAAGTACCATTTTGCCGGTGGGGGGGGGGGGCTGTCACGGTACCCAAATTGCCTATTTCTGCAATATTTCAGGTGTGTTTGTCATGTCATTACCTCCCACTTGCAGGCAGAAGAAGATTCTGTAGGAAAAAATAAAACAAAAGAACAGCTAGTACTGACCCAAGAGATATGATAAAATGACACAGGCAAGATGCAACAGCAGCCTGAGATGGGAATGGGGGGGTCATGGCATGGAGATTCGTGCAGGGAATGTGTTACAAAATCTGGGTGTCTTGTTGTTCAAATAGGCCAGTCAAATGCGTACCTATGTACCAAATCAGCATGGCAAGGAAGTGATGAGAAAAAACTCCCCAGCCAGTCCTGCTAATAAGTCTTATCTCTGATCTTGAAGGGCTTAAAGCAGTTTACTTTCCATGCTTGTGTAAGCCATTTGTGCTAGTAAATCAGAAGTGCGTTCTCCACATCCTGTTACCTTCAGATCTGTCTCAGTAGCCACAAGCTGTGTAATGCCAAAAGGCATGTTTCTATCTTAAAAAGAAAAAAAAATCCTGAAGGTCCTTTTGATCTAAATTGAATCTCATTCAAGTCTATATAAACCTTCATGTCTGTGGCACACAACACACGCTTCATGGCCTTGTTCCATTGCATTCACACTGATGTCCTGTGGTTTCCTTGTCATTTTTTGCAATCAAGTCACATGAAATATATTATTGTCTACCTTGTTCTGATAATCTCAATACCACATTTTCCTGTTGCACAAACATCTTTTTCAGGGTGATTTGATCTAAAATTTTAAACCCGGCAGAAAGGAAACAAAATCTGAGGGGTTTTTAAGCATCCTAATTCACCACATGGAGAGCTTGTTCTAACTGCTGCATCCTAAATTTAAGTGTTGGGATCCAAGCAGGGTAAGATGATGTAAGGAACTGAACCATATCTTCTTATAGCTCTGATACCATCAGTGTCCTTCCAAAGATACAGGTTACTTTGATTTTAAATAAAATTTATGCCCCTTGTGCTCCCATTTGAGAAAATTTCAAATAACTCTATGATGGGTGTATGTCACACAGGCTACTATGTTAGACTGAGGTTTAGGCTTGAACCAAGACTTCTGGCCTACATGTTCATTTTCACTCTGGTCTTCTCCTTGCATGGGACGAGGGCCAGCGGCTGGCACACTTGTGCTCTATGGCTGTGGGCAACACAGAAGTAACTGCCTCACACCATTTGGTTCAAGAACTGGAGGCCATTCTGGGGCACAACTGGCAGAGGCAGCAAAGCCACAGTCAGAGGCATTTGCCTGCTGTCAGTTTGCCTGTTACCAGTATGGAGACATCGCTTAGCTCCTGACCGTGATCTCTGCACCATTCTTCACTTCTCCCAGTTAGAAAACGTGACAGGTTGCCACAGCTCAAAAAGAACATCTATTAATTGTTCCATAACAGGGACAGGATGAGTTAAAACAGAAGCAGTTCTATCATGCAACTCTTTTGATGAGTTTCAGCTATTCACTGGAGGTAGCACTGATGTCACTGAAATAGTGATTCAGTTTCTGTGTTTCTTGAGTCACTTGTGCTCAAATGGGCACTGAGTGTGCCAGTAAAACTTACTTCAACTCTGGTTTTTAGTGATCTGAGCATGTTCCACCCTCCTCCACTCTAAACTAGATAGGGACCGTCACCTGATAAAATAAAATTATGAGCCTTCCTGAGAAGAGAGCCTAGACCAAAAACTTCACCACACCTCACTTCATATAAAGCCACATAGAAAGACATATAAATCCAAGGCAGCACATCCACACAGCAGCTTTTCCACTGTTTCAGCTTTCTCGTCTGAAAGCAAGATCCATATCCTGCCCCTAAACCTCCCACTAACTTGAATGCAGAACCCACCTGCTCTGTCAATAAGCAAGACAGCTTTCTAGTACCTAGAGGAATGGGATAGGCTGTGTCTTACACTGTCTTCCTCCCCGGTGTGTTATATTAAGGTACAATCCTGCTCCATAGGCAAGATCACATCTGAGCTGAGTGCTGTTTGCTCTTGGCTAGACTCTAATGAGGTCAAGGTGTGAGGCTTCCAGGAGCCAGGAGCTAGGGTAGCATGGGAGACTGGCCACCAACTCAGCTGACTATTTCTTTGATCATATTGGAGCTGAGATTTGTATGTCCTTGTAGTGGGCCTGGCTGAGCTGATTTTCCCCATAGCAGCCCTCATGGTGCGGGGTTTTGTGCTGGGAGCTAGAAGGGTGTTGGTAACACACCTGTGTTGTGACTGCTGCTGAGCAGTGCTCACACAGCACCAAGGCAACACCCAGTGGGATGGGGTGGGCAAGATCTTGGGAGGGGACACAACCAGGACAGCTGACCTGAACTGACCAAAGGGATATTCCATACCATATGACGTCGGCTCAATTATAAAGCNGCTACTTTTGGTTTTACCCACAAGGATTTTTTTCCCATCTTATTTTCCTTCCCCTTTTGCCCTGCTGAGGAGGGAGAGGAAGGGGGGCGATGATAGAGCGGCTTGGTGGGCTCCTGGTGCTCAGCCAAGGTTAATCCACCACAGTCCAAAACAGCATATGGTAGTTTTCCCTCTGACCAAAAATACAAGTGCACATGTGAGAGGAGAAACTAATTACCCTTGAAAAGTAGCAAATAGCAATGGGGAGATAGGGTGTAGCTGAATAAAATCTCCTATAGCTGTGAGTACGAGTACATCCTAGGTCTGGACTGCCCTTAAGCAACCAGCTGAATTTCTTCAGATAGCACTGAAACCAGCCTATAATCATTGCCAGTAACACCTGACAGCAGAAGTAGATATTATTTGTGTCTGCTCTGGGCTCCATTTTCTGCCACTGCCTTATAGCCACCAGGTCTTAAGCCTCCTAAAGTCCTTCTCTAAGGAAAGGGAAAAAAAGGAAGGGATAAAGGGAAAGAAAATAAGACGGGAAGGGCCTTGTTTTTAACAAAGGAGGCTACATAAGTGTGTTAGAAATCAAAAGAGCCTTGAAAAAGGTTATTAACAGATGTAGGCCAGTGACATTTTCAAAGCAGATGGAGTTAATAGAGTGCAGAGAACAAGGTGCCAAATAAAAGATTACTAGGGAAGAGTTTTGGCTCTTTTTACTTTTAAGAATTATAAAAAGTCAACTACAAACATGGACAGAGTTTACGTGGTTGAAATTACTACAGCTGTAAAAGAAGTAAGGGAAATAGAGAAGAGGGAACATGAGGTGGATTAGACCATCGTGAAGCAGGTTAGCTTTACATTACTGATGATGTGTTGTTGCAATAGTAAACAGCAAAGTGAAGCTTGTAAGCAATTAAATAACAAGTGAAGTAGCGGGGCTGGGATGCTAAATTCAGCAGCTGGATGGAATTCTCAAAATTGTGTGATGTTTGGACAGGGATGCTTTCAGGAGACAATATAAGCGATGAGAGCTTTTACTCTGTGCAGCAAAGCCTGTGCTGGAGTTTGCCCATAAATCAGGAGCTCAGGTTTTACAATCCCATTAGTTAAATCCTTGAATCTTTCACATTCTTGGGAAGAGGATTTAGTAGAAATACACTATCCCTACAGCTGGAACAACATCTCTGAAGAAACTGCTTTTCAGATTGCCTGAGGAAGGTAAAAAATGGGCATAATTTATGCTGCACTGCTATTATTCATCCCTCCAGAAATTATTTTTCCACATGGGGAAAGGTAGGACAGGTAGGCTAGGTCGCCTGAGATACTGCTGAGCAGTGAACAGATGGCTGGAAAGAAAATCTCTAACAGTGCTTAAGTGTTTTCCAGGGATGGTAAACTAGCTCTTATTTTAAGTAGTTCTGCCAAGGGGCTGCTCATAAATTCCCCTTCACCACAGAGATTCACAAAACATCTATCTATCTGATGCATGTACCTGGACATTCTAGAGCAATGGCATATGGGGGACTATCCATACATGGGTCACATTGCATACTCCTTCAAGGAAAGAATGAAGTGTTTATTCTTTATGCAGGGCAATTGGTAGTTAGTTCCTTTGGTTTAGGTTGATACCACTACCAGAGAAATAAGGACATACAAGGCCGTCATAACATTCTCTCTTGGTAATGCAATGGTCAAGCTAAATCATAGCTCATTAGGAAGCCTTTGGATTTCAAATAAGAATAGTTATTGGTTGTGATCAAGGTAATGAAGATCCTTCCTTATGGAGAACTATTGCACAATATGCCCTCCAGTGGGTTCCTGATGTGCTGTGATGAGTGTGTTGTGTGTACTGCACACAACTGACAGTCTGTCTCAAAAAGCTGTACCCTTTTTGACAAAGAGCCTGGAGATTGCCAAGCCTCATGTAATGGTAGGACATTTTGAATAAGATGGATTCTGTCCTCTTGGAGAAGTGTTTGTGTCCGATGCATAGCGAGAAAAGGAATCCTGAAAGAAAAAGAATAATTTAGTTCCTATTACACATGTCCTTCTAAACCCTTTAGAAGCAAGATCAATAGACATGGGGCTCACCATTTGTGAGGAAGAAGTAGCTGAGAAAAAAGATGAGAAACTTTCCCATAGGTAATAGAGACATGTCCAATGTGGCTGTCATTCACTGTGATTTTGAAGTATGTGTCAAAGTCTGAGCTAGAACTGTTTCAACTCTCGCTCACATAGATGTGCAGAGAAAAAGCCTCTACATAAAGGTCCCTCCTGTGTTGGCTTATCACCAAGTTTGTACTGCAGAGAATGGCACTGATTATATTAATTTAAAATATGACCTCTCTTCCAACCAAGGATGTTCCAACTAGTACTCACTGATTAAAGCAGGGAATCTGAAGGCAGAAATTTGCTTTGCAAGGACTACGTTTGTCCTTTGAGAAGGCCTTAATTGCTGCAGCTGATGGCTGGGTACTATGTGTGGTATAGTTTTTCAACCTAACTATTGCTTTGTCAAAAGATAATAACCAAAAGGAATAAAACATTTTAGCACTGGAGTGATTAGCCCCATATACCTCCCAGCTGTTTCTCCCCCTCCCTGTTTTTTTTAAAGCCTTTTGTTACCCACACCTTTTATGTGCTTGCACATCTCTTTCAGAATGCCAGTTGGTGACTTGTCAAAGTTATTTGGAAGCACTGAGGACTGGACGAGAAACTCTAAGAAAGCCACATTTGTCTTCATCTTCATGATGCCACTCCCGTGGCAGGCTCAGCTTGAAGAAGAGGTTGCTACCAGCCCATCTTGATTCACATCCAGTTGACTTTTTTCCCAAAGCTAAGCGACTGCAAACCTGCAGAAGAAAGCCCTACTCTGAAACTAAAAGTCCTGGGGACAAAATTATTTAACTTCACCACCGCATAACCTATTTTTTGTTGCATCCTGAGTAGTCTCTGAGAAGAAATTTGACAGGCCTAGTTTCATTTGCCTCCCCAAATGTTACAGTCTGGCACTGATCCTGGGTCATTTCAGAAAGAACTGTGCACTTTGTCTTTAGGTTTGTAGAAGGTCAATTTGTCACTCAAATTAAGATATTTTGGGCCAAGTACATGGCCGTTACATTCCAGTGATAGGTGTATTTGCAGAGGCACATTCATTTTTGCCACTTTCACAAGCAGAGTCCATCAAATCATCTGTAATAATTGTGCCTATTTTGTGGCTGGGAAACATCATTAACAGAAACAGTCAAGTCTCCCACAAAATTAATAAGAGAATATTCACAAAGCAATTGTTCAGACAAAGGTTGCCAACTATTCTAACATCACACAGTATTTTCAAATAATGCTTATAACATTACCCACACGCTTTTTTATAAAGTAACATTTACCATGGCTCCTGGGTGCTATGAGAATGATAGGAAAAGGATACTTCTATTTTCAGTCTGCAGAGGGGATAGATGTAACCCTTTTGGTGATAACCCTCTTGTCAACCATTTTCTTAGTCTGCTTGTATTTCTCAGTTTAGTTTCCCTCAGACTTGGGTTTCTCACAAAAAAGCAGCAGTTATCTTTTTCTTTCTAAGATTCTGCTCCTAGGACCAAGCTGCATTCCAGAACAAACTCCTCTGAACTGCCCAAATCAGGATTTTCCTGAGTGACACAGCATAAAGCAATCCCTGTGACATTTTCCTCAACAAGTAATACCCATGCTTTTTCCATCTTGCCAACAAAAACTCTAAAGAACTGCTCTGAAGGAGCTCATCTATGAGCTCTCCTGAATTATCACTCAGAGAAGGGTTTCATTTTCTTTGACACATCAGGTATCACTAAATCTGTGTCACAATTGAGGCAGGAATTTTGCACCTGGTCTGTCAAGTTGCATCATTCTAAATTAGCCTAAGCAGCAATAAACCAGGCTGTGAAATACGTCTGTATAAGTGATGTATGCAGCAGTGTGTGTCTTTGGCATGTTGTTGGCATGTTTTGAAGAGACACCTCTTCAGTCCCTTCAGTGTCATATAGTTATGTGATGAAACTATGTATTCTGGGGAAAACTGACATCAGAAGAATTTACTGGTGTCTTTCACAATGCTGAATTTCAGGAAGATTTTATTGGTCAAATTTACCACACAAAAAAAATCTTAAACAGTTTGGATCTTTGTTGTTCAGTGGGCTTCACCGGTTTCCTGTGCTTACATCAATGTACTCCTTCTCTCTGGCTGAACTTATTCACACACTCCCTTTCTTTTCCAAGGCTTATATACTGTGTGGGAAATCCTGAGGTCTCTTGTTCTGCCTAAGATGGAGTTTTTTCATAATGAGAAGGAGGAAGTTACATTTCTCTGCAAAATGACAAAATCTTGTAGATTTTTTGCTATCCTGTAACCTTTGCTCTGATTCCTGAGGAGGACCATTTCCTCACTGTTTTCTGATGTATATGTACTAGAGACGAATGCAAGTTTGCTACCTACTCTGACAAACGGCATGAGGGGCAAAAGCCTTCTCAGAAGACATTTTTTAACTTTGGCAACTCCAGATTAATTTGAGAGAATGTCAAAATTATGATGAATCTAAGATATCCAGGAAGGAGGGTATGGGCTGGTAAAATCAAAATAGTGGATTTATTTTGCTGGGTTTGGGCTTGTATGATGCATTGATTGCTTCCCCAAAACAGAATATCCCTAGGGGTCAGAGGCCACAGTAGTTGAGCTTTCTTTAAAAAAGTCACAGGCTCCCTGTCAAATTCTACCATTCACCTATGGTCCAGACAGGGTGTTTTAAAGATGTAAAGATACATAGAAGGCCTACCTCAAAATACAAACATCCTGCTGGCAGCAATTAAGAACTGTATTCTGCAGATCACGAGTTTTCTTGTGACACCGTTCTAGAAACTCTGCTCTGTCCCAGGTATCATGCTGTCAATGCCATAGTATTCCTCCCTTGGTAAAGGACAAACGTAATGAACCTTTTTCCATAATGGCAAAAAAACTGTGGTTTAGAGCCTTCAGATCCCATGTACTAGAGGGGTTTGCCATTTTTCACAAGCAAATCCATGAACCAAAGGCCCAGAAGCTTTACTTCTATGCACATCAGATCACCCTGCCCAGTGTAGACTGCTCAAATCTACCTTATCTTTCCCCTCTGAAATAACCCCGGTAACCCTGGTAACTGTGAGAGTGGGGCACTATGAAAATATAGCCCACCAACTTTGTGCCCATAAATCTTTTACCAAAAGCTGGTAGACATTGTTCATCCTCAAATTAGTAATGTTCTTCCTGTTCTGGAATTATTGCAAAAAAATTAAGAGAGTATGTATCTCCCTGTCTCCTCATAAACTCAGAATTGTAAATAATACAATTTTCTGACTTTTCCAGCTCTTTTGTTTGGACCATAAGCCAGAAATTTTTATTTCTATGTCATCCAGAACAGACTGGTTATAATAATGTATGTGTGCATATCATAGATGTATATACAATAGTAATTATATGTATAGTATTTCTCTATATGTTATATAAGACACTGATTATAATGATTTCCTTATAATCTGTAACTCTAGTACACACGAGTGACATCTATACTGAAATTTTCAACCGTCATTCAACCCACTTCTCAGAAGCAAAAACCACATATGCGTTTAAGCAGTTTTTAGAACAACATTACCGTCTACAACTAGGACATCTCAAAGGCCACTCCATGCTGTCTGCATCCTTCTCACCCAGACAGAGACAAGGAGATACCAGCAATCGTGGCTATGGCTGCATAATATCAGCAGTATTCACTAGCTTTGCTCAATGAGGAAATCTTTCACATTTGAGTAACGCACTAAAGATCCACATATACCAGGATGAAAACACTCTTGGACTATATGGGAGTGCCACATGTTAAAAATCAAACAAACAGTACCTTTATTTCACTGGGAGATACCAGCTCAATATTGACATGCAAAGGTTTTAAAAGTATTTGATGCTGCTGTGCATTGACCTTTTTACTAGATTATCCCAATTCCTCATTTTTTATCATTCTTTCAATTGTGCACCATCATATCTCCCATTGGCATAAAAGACACAGAGATGGTTACAAAACACAGATTGCTGACTGTGTTATCCTAAATCCACTAGACACCCTCTCTTTTTATGGGTGAGAATATCACAGGTCATTAAGTCAGTAATGCCTCGCCCCCACTTCCTACTGCTCAGATTGTTTCCACAGGGGTGGATGGTCCTGATTGTGGGCACCTGCCCTTCTCTTCTTCCAGGAGGGCTCCCCTGCCCTGAAAGACTCTCTGCTTTCACTGACTGCATCCACAGAGGGGATGCACAGGTGGAAAACCTGTACTGCAGGATGCAGGGAGATAGCTATGGCAGAGTAATCCATCACATACAAGCCTGAATGTAATGATGGGAGACCCAAATATAATTTGAGCCCCAGAATATATTACGGTGCTCTGAACCCACCTGTCATTGTAGGGGGAAGGGTTTGTCCCACAGGGCTACTTGTCTCAGCAGTAATATCTCATGATAGGGACCTTGCCATGACAGCTGTGCCTCCACTGCTACCATGATCAGATTTCTATCTCAGGAGGCAGGGAATAAAGTTATCCTGTGCAGCTTTCAGGTCAGTTTGGCTCTAGGATTAGGGGTGTCCATGAGCTGGAAGAGGAAAGGAGCAGCAAGCCTGTGAAGTGCAGCCATTCTAGGCAGACTTTATTCCTCTACTAGCTGTGCTGCGTTAGCCAGATTCAGGAGCTGGATTCCTGCTTTGCCTCCTGTTTGCCCCAGTTTCAGATACCCACAGGAGTCACTGAAGTCCTTAATCATGCATCCTGAATTCTTGGAAAGGAATTCCTTCCCATCAGCAGCGGTACTCTGTGCTGCCAGAGGGGAGAGTACTGAGCTGTGAAACTGGAGAGAGGAATTTTCTGTGTGCGATTTGGGATCTTTTGAGTGGAAGTTCACCAGCTCATTGCTAATTGTGACAAGGAAGAGGGTTTTTACTTCTGCACAGTACCTACATTGTCTGCACCTGAAGTAAGTGGACTCCAGTTGCCCTTGATACACCCATCACAGTTTGTACTTTGTGGTAAACAGGTCTTGACACCACAGTTGTTTGTAGTCAAAAGGTAAAGGTCAAGATCAAAGCTGGATGTTGTGCCCTACCCCAGCTCACGTGTAATGAGGGCACACTCCCTGTGGCTTCACAGTACACACAGAGGTAGCAGCTGAGGTGACACTTCCATGGCTGCTGCCTCCTAGCCAAATGAGCATTGCCCATTTACAGCTAGGTGGGCTGGGGGCAGGGGGAGTTCAGAAGATGTGTAGAGTTGGGGAAGGCTTTTGTAATTTCATTCTGTTTACACTGTGTGTACCAGAAAGCCTGAAAGGAGAGGTCAGGGCCTTGCTGCACCTACACAGATTAAGTTATTTGATCATCAAAGTCTCAATGTACTTAGATAAAATACAGCTTTCAAAAAGAGATGTAGTTTGTAGGGTTTCAGTTCCTGGAAGCCGTGTGGCTAATCGTTCATTTCAATATTACTAATTTTATCTTGGTAATATTGAAATTAATATTCTCAAAATACAGCCAATCTCGACAAAAGGTTCTGACCTTGTTGCTTCCCCAAAGATGAGTCTTGCTGAAGCTGCTGATGTTGATCCCAGGCTGTCAGTTGAAGCTATCTGGGTTTGTTCAGAAGGCAGACTGCTAGAAGAAATGTATGCTTGCTTTGAATACCAGCAGGGAGCAAGTACTCTTTTCTAGCAGATCTGCTTACTCAGTGCATTTAGGGTTGTATTTGGGTAGTTTCATTATGAGAATATTTCATTTATTTCTTGTTGCTGGTAGCCCTGCAGAGAAATGTTTTTTTTGGGTGGCCTCACCAGCTGAACTTTCAAACAAGGGCTTGATTCTCCACAGGTGAACTCACATTGCTGTTATTTTTATTTACTGTTATTTATGAGCATCATTATCTGTGACAGGTATTGCAGTGCTGTGTGAAGATCCCAAGCATTGCTCTGTTCAGTGGTCCCTCCTAGAGTTAGCAACAGATGTAGGTGTCAGCAGAACTGTACTGTAGGCCCAGATCCATGTGTACAGAATCAGAGACCAGCTGCTCCTCATGCTCTTTGCATTGTTTTTCAACACTTTTTGATGCAACAGAGGAAATGATGTGTTACACTGTGTTGGAAATGGGCTGGTGTCAGAGACTGTTTTCTGCCACTTTCAATCCTCTGGGAATTCTTCAAAGTTCACAACAGTCAGTTTAGTCTCAGGCTGTTTATGGTGCTGAAGTCTCTTGCTGGTAGCCTGAGAAATCTTGCAGCCCTGACAAAACCTGAAGAGCCAGAGAAGGCTTGTGACGAAAGCTAGTCCTGATTGCCTAGTCCTTACATAGGACCCCAGGGAGCTGCCTGGAATGGAAGCTCCCAGGGCCCTCTGAGGACAGTAGAAGAGAGATTTCAGTGAGAGATTTACTGTAGCAGTGCTGGAACTGGCCTGCAGAGCTGTTAAGTGACCACCTAGGAGCCAGAGGAAAAAAAACAGCTCTGTTTTATTGGAGTTCATTTTGCGTAAGTTGCCTCTGCAAATAAAGGGATTGAATTTGGCTCAAATCTTTAAGCAAACTTAATGAAAACCACAGAGCTTCATCAAATGTTTGACTACAATGCAAGCATATCATGAAAGGACTGTGAAATTTGCATTATTTTGATGTCAAATCACAAGCAGCCAGATGTGGGAAAAGTATTCACAGATTAACTGTATTTTAAGCAAATGTACCCAGAACCTCAACCTTGGTTAAGAAAGTCCAGATCATTTGACTTTTGCATAGTTTGGAGTTTCATTAAAGTTTGTCCGTACAGTTTACACAGTGAAATAAAGTGGCTTTGCAAAGCATTACTTCAATACAAGTTCTCCAAACCTCTCTTAATCCATCCAGCCTCTTATAATTTTCTTTTCCCTTCCTCCCTCCAAGGGACCCAGTTCAGTTGACAGGCACTGAGCAAATCTTCCCTGAAGTGCAGACAAAGGATAGCCCTCATCTGGCTTGCAGGGCAGGTCTCATCTCTTCCACCCTGCTTCCTGTGTGAGCAGAGCTACATGCAAACAGCTTTCTCCTCTTCCTTCTCTCCAGAACTGCAGAAGACATGCCATGAGCAGAGGCTCCTGCAGGGGAGGAAATAAATCAGCTGTACCGCAGGGTCCCAGGTGGTAATTCTGTAACCCCCAAAAGAGTGAGGTAGTAGAAGGGGAAGAAGGAGGAGAGAGCAAGGGTCCCCTTCTTCCTCCTACACATGCCTGAAATCTCAAGACTCCTTCTGCTAGCCAGACTGTCACTAACCACAATGTCTCTTTCCTATTTCCCTCATTGCACTAAAAACCTCACTGGCATCTTGAATTTTCCCTGTATGTTTGAGAGGCAGTAACTGGGGGTAGGTCTAAACATGCTTGATAGTTTTCTTAAAGCATTATTATTAGTCTGTGACACAGGAAACACTGGCAATGCGTGAGGTACCAGACAATGCTGTCTAAGTTGGTTTCAAAAAACCCTCCCGAAATTCTAAACTCTTATGGGTATTTGCTTACTCTTGGCAGATATGAGTCACCATCTGTCTGCAGGCACAGCGACTAGCCAGCATCCAGCTGCAAAATGCCTAATTAAGGTGATTTGTAATTGTGTCAGCAGCATGTGGCTTACCCAATGCAGAGTATTTTACTGAGCATCCTCCTGGCTATCAAGCAGCTCCTCCCAGGCAGGGTGGTCTAAATACCCTGTAACAGGCTTAAGATTCACTGAGGGAGAGATAAAGTGTGAAATAGAGAAACCTCTGTAGTCCACTAGTCACTGGCAGTCACCTGAGGAGGGGCAAGCCATAGTTCTCCTTCAGAATATATTTTGATACTTCATCCCTGAATTTTTCACATGGAATTCATTAGCAGGCCTTGGGATGGTACTGCAAGGGTGCAACTATTAGGCTGAAGGGATGTGCTCCATCCCTTCTCCAGCTCCTTAATCCGCTTCAGTGAATCCCCTGGTGAAGTGCTGCTGCCAGGCCCTTGGGATATGACACCACAATACTTCAGTCAGCTGTGAACAGCACACCAATAGCTTACTGGAGAATGAGCCACGTTCTATATACAGGTCCTAACTACTTAAAAATTCCCTCACTGACCTTAAATCCATTCATTCTGTGACAACACTTGTGAATTCAGCTCCTGGAGTGTGGCTTCACGGAACCACTGTATACAGGCAAAGAAATTGCACTTTGAGGTATCTCTGGATACCTCAAGGTGCTGCAGACCCAGGCAGGTCCTTTGTGGATTGCTCGGTAGCACTTAAATGCATGAAAAATGATCCTTGTTGCTCTTGCTCTAGACTCACATTCTTTGTCTACATTTGCCAGCACCACAGAAAGCAGAGAAAGTGTACCTTAAAAATGACTCAGAAGACATTCCACAGTCATGTGGTGTGATGCTCTGGTTAGCCATCAAAGCGCTTTGACTTAATGTCTACATTAAAAACATCTACTGCATATGTTTTATTCCACTAGCTTAGCTGTAGGAACGTCGCTCTGCATATTTTTCCTCACAGTTGTTGTTTTTATTGGTGTCTACTAACTGAATACTGTTTTTTCATGGGTCGTAATTACTGGAACACAGTTCAGGTCTCTGAAAGATGTTTCAGCTAGTTGTAATTACAGAAGGAGAGATGTGGTCTATGTGCTCAAGGTGTCTGGGGTCACTTGGAGACTTGTGTTTCAATTCATAACTATGCTTCGTGACAGGAGTTTTCCTAAAACATATAGAGGGCTCTTTTCTTAGCAAATAGAACATATGTTTTCACTATATTGAGTGAAGAGGATATTTCTTCTGCTCAAATTTTCAGTGGAAATTATGAATCATGAGCCACTATTCAACACAAGTGGCTGTTTCTTTAGTGCGTGCGTGTTTTCCAGTGAAGAGCACAGGTTTTTTTTTTCAATCTTTAAACAGAAAGATTACCAACACACTTAGCAGGAAAGGCAGGGCTTGTTTCATCTGAGTTGGGTTCCTGATGGAGATGAAGTTTCCTTTAGCTTTTGAAGCTGATGAGACAGATGCTGTGGTAGGAAATTCTTCATACCGCTTTGCACCGGCTGCATGAAAAAGAAACAAGGAACTGCACAAAAGGTGACTCCTCACCTACAGGTGAAGAGATGCCCAGCAGCAGCTCTTTCACCCCCTCGATCTGGGTCCTTGGCCAGGCCAGACTGCTGCAGCTGCAGAGGGCTCTCCTCTGGCTGACAGCACAGCCCTCTCAGGGGCTGATCAGCTCCCTCACAGAAGGAAAAGTCGTAGGTAACGGCTAGTGTTTGGGAGGGCAGTGTCTACATCAGACCTTTATATGGGGATGAAGCCCCAGGCCAGGGAGTGTTCCACTGGATAAATATATTCTGCTTGAAAGAGATCTTTATTCACTGGCTGCACATTTTAGTCAGTCCCTTGAGTAAAAAATACGGCTTTTTCTCTGGCAGTATGCCTGATGAGGTGCTTAGTTTAGTCTGTCGTAGGGCACAGAAGTTACTGCCTGGCTAAGGTTTTGTCAAACAACTTGGTGGATGCCAGGTATTTTTCTAGAAGCTGTCTGTCCTCGCAGACAATGTTTGCCATCTTTTATTGCAAATGGGTACTGTGTCATGGTCATGAGGTATTGCAACTTTAATTTCATTTACCTTCCTTACACTTCTGGAACCCACATATCCCTCTAACGTGACCATGGCTATCTCTTTAATTTCTATTTCATCACCACTGTATAACCAAGCAGGAGCTACTGCCATGTGTCTCCCCTGAGCTCTCCCTTTCTGCCTAAGTGAGTTGCTGTAAAGCCCTGCTGCTGACAGCCCAATGCACCAGAGCACTTCCCATTCTGCATGAGGGAAAGTCCTGGCTGGGTCTCTGAAGCACAAGCCTCAAGAGAAGCCAGGGCATGGAATCAGGCAGATTTCCATGGAGCTATGGTTGTAACTGAACAGCAGGGACATAGCCATTAAAAGAGATGGAAATATAAGCATTGGTCTGGCTTTCAAGGATGTAATAACTACTAAGAGCTTCCTAGGTATATCCCAGTGTCTTGAGAGCAGCAGCACTAAACTCTGATTCCAGTTCTGACCCTTGTGAGGCTCTGTTGTCCCTTTGTCTCATGGTCGCAGTTCTGCTCAGCTGTGCAGTAGCCCCATGCCAGCCTGATCAAGGAGAGGATCCATAGATAGGAGGATCAACACAAGCACATCTACTGGCAGTCAGCCAGGTGCTGACTACCATGTCTGCCGCTTCACTGAGGCCCAAAAGAGCCTTAAGGAGCAAATCCTGTCTTTTTTTTTTTTTTCTGGTTTGTTTTTGGTTTTGTTTTTGTTTTTGTTTTTGTCTTACAAAGGGAAAATTATTTTATTGAATAGCCAAACACAATTACTTTACATTTTGTGGAGGAAAGTAGCCTGCAAAAGGTCTGAGAATCCCAGTTTTCAGCTTCCTCCCCCAAAACTTCACCACAGTAGCCTGAAAATTATATGCAGAGTTCTCATACTCCAGAGGTCATGTTCAGTTAAACTGCCACCTCTGAAAGACAATATGCTCCCTCCTGCTCCCATCACCTGGTGCTAACATCATTTCCACTTTTCTCAGTGTTTCAGGCATTTTTTCAGAAGAACGCTAGGGCAGCAAACAAGCCTTCCTTCTCGGCAAGAGGAAGGGAGTACCCTCTTGAAAGTGTTTCCACAATCCAGATGTTAAATCCTGGCCTCACTTCTGAGAGATAGCAATAAACTATTTAAGCTGCAGCAAAACTTGCTCCTGCAATGCATTGCGACAGAGGGTGAAATATCATTGGTGATGGATTTTTCCAAGAGTACACTAAAAACTGGAAGGACTGATGCAGGATTTAATATGTGGAAGATGTTCAGTATTTCAAAGTTGTTAATGTTTTCAGTTTTAAAAAATGATTGTGCTTGATGTGTACAGCAGCTAAATCTTTCTTGTTGATAATCAGAGCTGATTTATCTCTTTTTAAAAATTGATCTCAAGCCATACAAGATCTCATGACTCCCAGGAGGAATTAAATAGCTCAGGCATACTCATTTAGATGAAGTTCACCCTCTGACCTCTTCTTCATATCTCTAGTTCATACCTGTCCATTTCATTTTGCCAGAAAAGCTGTTTAATCCTTCCTATTCATCTCTGTTCTTCAACCAACCTCCCACACTGAACTGAATTCATAACCATAGAACATAAATACAAATCTCAAAATTTCATCTTTCAAAGAAATCCGAAATTTTTATGACAGTGGGTAGACTGCTGTAGCAATGATGGACTGGATAATTCAAGGGTATATGGAGTGTCTCATTGCAATTAAAGTCAAACCAAAGGCAAAGACTTAGATCTAGCTCCCCAGTAAACCTTGTATGGGCAGAAGTCCCTACTATCTGATCGGATTTTTTTTAACTAAATAATTTTACTGGCCTGGTTTTCTTCTATTTTTATTATTGCTGTGTTCTCCTGCATGGCAGCTTATAGATTCATGTGCATAAGGGACTCTCCACATAGGAAAACACTTTATGAATAATACAATATCTTCAGTACAGATCCTCATTTTGATTCATTTGCTTGCTTTACTCTAGTTCGAGAGCCTCTTTTTCTCCAGCCTTAAAAAAAAATTGTAGAAGTGTTTTTAAACTACCTGTTTGGCAAGATTAAGTTTGCTCAAGTTGTAAATTTTTATTCCAGGTCTTAACCTTCAAGGAGATTATGAGTAGTTATTTGTTATACACACCTATTTGGTTTATTGAACTACTGACTTCATACACTTCATACTGGCACGGATTGGGAAGTTATAAAGGGCATTACTGAGTATAAATACCTGGGGGCAACTTACAGCAATGACAAAATGGGTGAATGCATCTGACTGGTACTGAAACTTATGTTACATGTTGTAAGACAGAAACTGGTTTCACGTGACCACTGTAAGGGATTCAGCTCCTGGAAAAGCCCTAGCCAAAATACTTTTGCAGTCATGTTCCCCATAAAGCAGTAGATGGAGAAGGACAGGTTGTAGAACCCCCCTCATGGACTGTCTTACAATTGTAAAATTTCTGTTACAATCCTAAACCATTACAGAGCAAACTGAGAAGACGTAGCTTGAGATTGTGTCTTAGTACTTCATTTTATCCTCAAACCTCTGATTTCCTGGATGTTATTTGGATGTTATTCATGCATCTGCTTGTCTCGAAAGTGGATTTTGTAGCAGAGTTGGCTGACATATTATTATTCAATTTTTTTCATACTAAAATGGTCTTTTCCCAAAAATGGAAGTTTCTAAATAGAGTTTTTAGTTTTTGAAATGCTGATCTGTTAGAATATCAGGCTTTTGTTTATTCTTATTGACTCCTTTTTGTTTTATTTTGATCTTTTTGTGTTACAGAGTCTATAGACTCAGCTCAAGTTATTTTTATTCATAGGTTTGGGGTTTTTTTTCTCATTCTGCCACCCTTTCTCTTCTTCCAGCTCCTTTTGATTTGGAGGTATTAAAGAATGGTAGAAAGAAACAGAAAAATGTCCCAAAATAATCCTGAACATTATCTGTATGCTGCATAAGTGGTTAAAAGAAAAGAAAAGAAGAAGGGACGAAAAAAGACTTTCTCATGAAAATAAAAGGAAACACACAGATCCAAATGGTGAAATTACCTCACTGCCTAGAAAGAGAATAGAATTTTTGGTGTTCACTCCGTTTATATTTTTTTTTCCTTAGTCCTCTTCCTGTTTCCCACTAAATTACCTTGTCCTCTGACCTCATTGCACTGTGGATTTTATAAAGCAGACTTATTTCACATGACGTGTATGCATGAACTTTCTTATGGACATGTGGCATAACAAAAAATGTTTTATTAAGCATAAAAATGTATTTTTCCAAAAAGAAAGCAGGGATGGGACCTGAGACTTCCAGAAGCTTTGTTACAATGAGTATAAATCATTTATCTCTCCAGAGTAGAATCTATGTATTTTAAACTACCTTGTCCAGTCTTTTGTCATTTGTCCTTTATCCAGCAGCATCTCAAGGCAAACCTCAAGTTTCTCCTTCTTTCAGAAACTCTTTAGTCCTTGAATTTCCTTCTTGGTCTGGTGAAAGGTTCCAGAGGATAGGACTCTCCACTGTTACCTAGGATCTTGCATCCATCATTCCTCATAGGCAGTAGAGCTTAGCTATTTTCACCAATGATTTTCAGAGGCAATGATTGTCAAAGGCAACAATTTTCAAAGGCAATCACACCATATTTTTTTAAATGGTGAAATCAGTGTATTTCTAGATGTACAGAGGAGAGTTTTGTTTGTTGAGGAAGTCAAGTAATTTGGCAAAGGTTATGTGGCAGAACGACGGGAGAGAATATCATGCTACCAAACACACCAAGGTGCCCCTCTACATCTCTGCCTAGGAGCTGGTTATCTAAGCAGGGTACCCGCTGTGAAACTGGCAGTCTCCGCTTCATTTGACGCTTTACTCATTTCCCCTTTACTTAAAGTCACAGTTAACAATTTGCACGTTCTCTCTGCAATAGTTCTATGTATTTAGGTGTTCACTGAGGAAAACTCTGCTCTTGACTTCCCAGCTTATGTCCTCTTCATGCCTGACAGTCCCTGTTTGCCCTATCAAATTTGAAACCATCCTTCTGTTTGCCAGACGGGCAGGCTATGTATCTTTCACAACAGTGTCCTCTGAGCGATATTTGTTTTTTCAATGAATTACAGAAAGACTCAGAATCAATACATCACTCTGCTTCCAGCAGCCAAATGGTGTCTGGCAACATATCCAGGCTAGATTCCCAGTTGGTCATTTATGGTCAGAATTTTGACGGATTTCACAACGAGCATGAAGGATTGATCGTTTCATTCACACTGAAGGCTCTGAACAATTTGAGGAAGGTCAAGTAACACCTGAACCCACTGGGGAAATGGTAAAGGTTTCATGTCAAGCCACAAGAGGAACATAATTGCAATGCAGAGACCATGAATACACCGGCCTTATGGACTGTGTTGTATTTGTGCTGTAAGACATGTGAATAGCAGAGCCCACGCCTCCCAGTTTAGGAACTGATCGTGCAGGTTTGAACTGATTTAAAGGACAAGATCAGTTCCTCTTGTGATATATTCCTCTGTTAGTAAAAGAATTCAGAATTTAATTAAATAAGAGGAGCCCCAAGGTGTGAACGGCAAAGATGCATTGATAGCACAAATAAAACAAATGCAGGTACACATACCCGAGGTACTGTGCCATAGTGAAGTGTTTGCTGTGCTCTCTCAGGTTTTGTTCCCTGCTGTCCCACAGCTTGGTGCAGAAGAGCATTTCTGCACACTGCACTCTCCTAGTGTGGTGCTAAGGAGTTTGACAGTGAATGTGAGGAAATTGATAGCATCAGGCTAAACTAGCCCTAACAAAAGGGCATGTGCAATACATCAGTTGTGCTTCATGGCTGTGCCACAAGGATTGGCATTGGAGGTAGTTTTATTTTTGTTGTACCCAGTGGAAAGTTTATCATAAAGAAGACTGTAGAAAATAAAAGTTCCCTCTGTAGCAGCACTACAAGAATCTACTGTAAAGCAAACACTGCATTTTCTTCAACTAAAAGCTGACATCTTTAACACATTCTTGGCACTTCATGTACAAATCAGTGGATCAGGCAGTGTGCCAGTTAACACACAAGGCTAGAGCAAAACACAGCTCAGAACAGTACTAGAGTGGGTGTCTCATGACTGAGCACACGACCATCATAAGAGCTCAGTGACGCTGGGAAAGGTGAGGAAATGCTGATTTCCCATTGTCCAGATTCAAGTAGCCGGAAACCTCTGCTGCCAGAATTTCCATCCCATAAGCAACTTATACCTGGAATAGAAGTGGAAAATTAGTTACATGCAACCCTCATGTGTCTGAATCAGTCCAAATTCTGCTTCTGTTCTGTATCCAAAACTACTTCTGGCTGCTACGCAAGGGCTTAAGTAGTTAGGAAGTTCCTCATTCTCTACAGATCATTTGTCCTTAGGCAGTAACAGTCAGTAAATCCAGCAAATCACTTCCCCAGAGAGATTTTGGGTATCACGCATTATCTGAAGGATTTGTATTGAACAGTTTCACATCTTTTCTTCATGCATAAGATCATTACTTTGCACTGATGTGAAGTGGTTGCTTTTCTAGGAACTAGCCCACCATTCTGATTCAAATGGTTTCCAGAGATTTTGCTTCTAATTTCCTCTTCCTGCTACATGGCAGCATGAACTTTATTAACGAACTATTGTAACTATACCACCCACCCACCTAGGATCAAAGGGGGACACAGCAAGCAGCCCTTTCCTTCCCAGAGAAAGCCTTGCAACAAATATGAGCAGACGTACAAGTAGCACTAGGCTTAATACAACCTCAGATTCTTGTTTTTTTAGCTACATTCACTGCTGCCATGGGCATGTATTCACTGTTGTACTCGTGGGAGTTGGATTCACACTGCTGATTCTGCCAAAAGAGAGAAAATGCCATTAATTTAATTTGTGGCCACTAACCTCTGCCACTCCTGCCTTTGTTCTTTAAGTAGGGCAGTTACTCTGGCTGTTTTCAGTGGGAATATTAAAGTCAGAATAGACAGGCAGTCACGTAGAAAACTTGCAATGAAACAAACTGAAAATGGAAAACACATATTGTCCAGAAGAATAACTAATGTCCATGGTCTCCTTTCTTTCCTGAGCCAACTGTTCTTTGTTAAGTGGTTTTGCTCCAGAACAGGGCTGGACTGGCTTCGCTGATGATTTGTTTCCCCTTCTTAAAGAAAACAATCAGATGAATTGCTTACCAAAGGAATTTTGCTGACCTGTGCAGCATTTCTACTCTTTCCTTTGATTCCCAGCCTTTAAATCAATAAACAATTCTGTCTTAGAAAAATGAAATCTGAGCTGCTGTCATCAATGACTGAATTCCAGTGGCAAATTAACAACTCAGTCTCTTGTGAAAAAACACATCCATACTGAGTGACTATGTGTCTGTGCCACCCTTTAAATCTCATTAAATCAAGCTCCCCAAACATGACCCTTGAAGGAGGGTTCTGCAGCATCTCATAGACTTGCTTACCTTGTTCCTTAAGCAACAGGCTACAATGCAGCACACACAGAATACCATGGCAAGCATGATCAGGCCAATCATTATCCAAGACGTGAGTCCCAGTGAAATGCAGTTTTCCTTATCTGGCGATGGGGAGGCAGAAAATGTAATTATTGATAATTTGCAATTCCACTCTCGAGAGAATTTTTCAAATCCGTTCCCCCCTTCCTTTCATATTAATAAAATAGCAAAAGTGAGCTCTGGAGAGGGCTTTTCCTGAGGTGAAAAGCTACCTTGGAAATGTGTATGCATGAGAAAGCAGAACATCACCGTTTTCCAGAAGGAGAAGTGAAACTGTTGGTGCACAGGGCTGGAAGTGTAGACTGAGAAGTCAAGCCAGGCATGAGAGCATGATGGTACTTCAGATCTGAGCATGGCTTAAGCTTACATTCAGTAAGGCCCACAGGTGATTTAAAGGGCAGCCCGGTCAAAAGAAGGGTGGAGTTTGGCAGTCATGTTTGGATAAAAAGGCAAGCTGAGGGACACGAGATTTTCCGTGCCCAGATCTGGGAGAAAATATGATAGGGCATGAAACATCTAGCAATAGCCACAAGCTTCTGGCTATTCATACAAATGAAAATGGACAGCTTTGGGAAACACTGCAGACATAAGGATGTGTCATAGCTTGATTCTGAGAAGCTGTTTTAAGTTTAGTAAGGGCTGAGACATAATTTGACCCAACCACATAATTGTAGCCTTAGCATTTCAGCTTCTATCTTTGTTTAGTTCTGGTGTTGAAAGATATGAAAAGATAGCAATGGAAGAACAGGCAGTATCATATTGCAACTGAACTATATGGAGAATCAAGAAGAGGTGTGAGTGAAAACACCATTAACTCTTTTAGCCTAATATATCAAAGAGCCACCAAGTGAAAAGCAATTAAAAATGAAAGCTCATGTGGTGTGTCTTCTGAAGTTAGTCCAAGCTCTTCTCAGTAAAAGACAAAAAATTCTTAGCAGTTGTGGATCTCTTCTGCTCTAAAAAGGCTCTAAAGCTGAAGGCCTGCTTCAGAGAGGTGAATACCGTCTTCATACCAGTGTGGCATCAGAGAGTTCCATATACCACTACTAGCACAGATATTTGATAGCTGTTTGTTGGGGTTTTTTTATCCTAGGCACATGAATCTAGCTCTTAGAATGGATTTTTTTCCCCCAGCTAGAAATAATCTTAACATTTACACCCAGCAGCTTGGGAAAAGGAGAATGGGAAATTTCTGCTGCAGGCAAAGGTGGGACTGCAGTACTCCAGAAGATGTAGTCTAGCTAGCTTGGGTGCCACCAATATGCAATGCTCAGCATGGCTTGCAAAACCTGCATGAGGTGAATAAATATGGAGATTCATGCTGAGCAGTCTGTCAACACAGTTCCACTCTTACCAGCCCCCTGCTAAGTAGTTTTAAGCAGTCTTGGAAATATCTGCACAAACTCTGGTCCCATTTTTCACTGCAGCATAACTATGTCAAATGTCTACTAACCAGTAAACTGAAGTGGGGGGAGAAAAGAAGTAAACTCACCTTGGATGTACAAATAGGTTTCTTTCAGCCGGCAATCTATATAAGGAGGGGGTAAGAATATCTCCAGGCAGTAGGTATAAGTGTCAATATGCTTTCTTTCCAGATTTTTAAGAATGAAAGTGGTGCTGCTATCTGAATGTTCTGTCTCACAGTAGGTGACGTTACTCTTGGGAATAACTTTCTCCTCGCTCAAATGGAGCGCACAGATCTCCTTCTTTTCATCTCCTTTGAAGAGGGTCATGCTGAACTCATTCACATTTTTGGGGTTGGGGAATGTGAACTTAAAGTTTCCATTTTCAAATTCCACCATCACCTGTGGATCAGACACATGAGGCTGATCTGAAGACAAGAAAACAATAAGTATAGTCATTCACATAGCAATGAAAATAATCCTGAAAATGTTAAGAAACTCATTTAAACAAAGCAAGTGAACCATGTGATTGAAACATAAGGCATGTGGGGACTCAGAATAGTCTGGCTATGGAAAGCAGCCTGTACAATGAGATATCAATGCATCATTCTGGTCATGTCAGACATTACTGAGAAAATAAATGATGTAAGACCTGGCCTGTTATCCACTATATGGCGGGAGAGGTCACTGTTAGCATTAGATCAATGAGTTACTTGATAATGTTTAAAGGTCCCCCTGGAACAAACACTAAATGGATATATAATCCCTGCTTCAGACTGATTGTCCTTTTCATAGATAAAACAAGATGGAACAAAGTTTATGATCATTATCTCTGTTTTATAGTTTATAATCTGCACCCTAATTATCATAGAATCATAGAATTATTTAGATTGGAAAAGACCTTTAAGATCAAGTCCAGCTGTTAACCCAGGACTGCCAAGTCCACCACTAAACTATGTCCCCCAGCACCACATCTGCACATCTTTTAAATACCTCCAAGATGGGAACTCAACCACTTCCCTGGGCAGCCAGTTCCAGGGCTTAACCAGTCTTTCAGTAACAAAATTTTTCCTGATGTCTAATATAAACCTCCCCTGGTGCAACTGGAAGCCATTTCTTCTCATCCTATTGCTTGTTACTTGGGAGAAGAGACTGACCCCCACCTCACTACAACCTCCTTTCGGGTAGTTGTAGAGAGCAATAAGGTCTCTCCTCAGCCTCCTTTTCTCCAGGCTGAGAGAACCCCAGTTCCTTCAGCTGTTCCTCACAACACTTGTTCTCTAGACCTTTCACCATCTTCATTGCCCTTCTTTGGACACACTCCAGCATCTCAATGTCTTTCTAGTAGTGAGAGGCCCAAAACTGAACACAGTATTTGTAGTGCTGTCTCACCAGTGCCAGGTACAGAGGTACAATCACTTCCCTAGTCCTGCTGGCCACCCTACTTCTGATAGAAGCCAGGATGTTGTTGGCCTTTTTGACTACCTGGGCATGCTGCTGGCTCATGTTCAGCTGGCTGTCAATCAACATCCCCAAGTCCTCTTCCCCCAGCTTTCCAGCCACTCTTCCCCAAGTCTGTAGTGTTCCATGGGCTTGTTGTGATACAAGTGCAGGACCCAGCACTTGACTTTGTATGAGTACAATTGGCTTTGTCCCATCAATCCAGTCTGTACAGATCCCTCTGTACAGCCTTCCTACCCTCAAGCAGATCAACACTCCTGCCCAACTTGGTGTCATCTGCAAATTTACTAAGAGTGCACTTGATGTCATCATCCAGATCATTGATACAGATATTAAAAAGAACTGGCCTCAAAACTGAGCCCTGGGAAACACCACTTGTGATGAGCCACCAACTGGATTTAACTCCATTCACCCCCACATTTTGGGCCCGGCCATCCAGCTGGTTTGATGATGTAGCTGAAACTTAAAATGGGATGTAAACCCAAAACTTCTACAGAAGTACCTTAACCACAAGACTTATCTTTCCTTTCTAGAGTAAATAGTGTTTTGAGGCATAATTACTAATTATTCAGATGGCTATAGCACCTTTATCACTAACATAATGAGAGGAGTAGAGGACAAATATCATTGCATGCATGTACCTACATGCAATCCGAAAATCACAGTTGACCTTCCCAGAAACTCTCTGAAAAACTCTCAGATGTTGTATAACCCTCATTTTTCAAATTTCTTGGAGAAGAAAAAGAAAGTAAACTGACCGAGGTCCTCCTCCTACCTTACAGTTTGACTTTGAAAAGTCAGTGAACAATAGCATGTGCTCAAAGTTAAAGTGTGCTGTAAAAAAAATTTCTTTTTCTTCAAAGGAAGTATTTTTTGATCTAGAAAGACATTTAAAACCATAAACCAAATTATGCAAATGTGTCTTACCTATATTTTTACATGGTCCTGACAAGCAGCTATCAACTCCTGAAAAATATAAAATTGTTTCTTGTTTAAAATTCAAGAAGAAAGATGCAGGAACAGGGTCTAAGTCATGCCATGTTAAGATGCTGAAGTTATTTTCTAATTTGTATCACTAGCCTATTGGATCCTGTCTGTGCAACACTATAAAATCAATAAAAACACTATAAAAAACCACTATAAAATATGTGATAAAAGCATGAGATACAAAAGACAAAGTAGAAAGAAAATGCATTGAGCAAGAGTTAATATTGATAATACATATAACATTTACAAATTCTTAAAACACCCCTGCAAAGTAATAGATGTACTTCATAAATACAAACTGAGATGAAAGTAAAATTTCCCCCAAAATGCTGAGGAAGTCTGCCCCCAAATAGAAGAGCATACTTTTGATTTCTCAGGAATCCATAGTCTGCAATGCGCCAGCATTATAATCTCTTCCCAGATGAAAGTGCTCATTTTGCTCTGTGTTCATTCTGTTTTCCCCACTGCTCAATACTGCATCTTCTTATGGCACACCCAGAATGAACATCTGGAAGATGCTCCAATATATACAGCAAGAAATATTCAAGCAATACATACAGTTTTGTTCCTTTTTCAATAGCAACGTTTTCTCCTCATGATTATCAAACAGCATTCAGTCCATTGTGCCTCAGCAGCCTCCAGTATGGGAGACAGGAACACTTTTAATAATTGTTCTGGATTTGTTTTTTAAGCTGCTGCCTTCATCACCACCCTCTATGACAACACTGAGAGTAACATTTCCTGGCTGGGTTGGTGGCACGTACAGCTTTGAAACGGTTTGTATGGCAGTACTGGCAGCATAGCACAGCCTGATAGTGTCACATTTGGAATTTTTCTTTCTGAAGTGCCCTAAAATTAAAGGTACAGATATGTATATGGACAAGTAGAAAAAAGTGTATCTGCTTTTCCTGTTTCTGGTAGCCTGAGTAAGTTCTTCAGAGGCTGCTTTAATTTAAATATACTCTATATCAGGATTTAATGATGCTAGGAAATATGGGGCAAATTCTTTCAAAGACTTTGATGCACTATCCTGTTCTTATTGTTACTGCTACATGGTAGTCCAGATCCTCACAGAGTAGGTCCCCAACTGTACCAGGTATTGCACTGATTACACAGGATAAATAATCTTTTTCCCATGGCACCTGTTATCTTTGACATCCAGCACAGGAACAGAAGATTATTCTCATTTGAGTACCTTTGTTTGCTCTCAGCTCTTTCTGAGCCCATGCTTTTTCCTTCTTTGAATTCTTGCTTCCCAATTAGTACCATTGGCAGGGGAATTGAAATGAATGATACTAGTTTAAAGTATTTTTAGTGTGACACATAAGATAACAGACTTCTGGAAGATGCTTTGTGATGCTCAGTTGGAAAGCAATAGAAACTGTTATGCCTTTTGATTGATTTACCCTCTTCCTAGTTATCACAGTCTTCCCGGTTTGCTGTGCACAGTCAGCATCCTTACCTGATTCAGTGACAGTTCTTGTATCTGTACTTCTCAGGACTATTACTTAAGTGTGTGGTAACAGACAAGGTATTCGGCATCTTGTACCATTGGTGGGAAGATAAGACAGACAAAACACACAGCTTGCCAACCCACAGTGAAATAGAGCTCTAGATGTGCTGAAGGCACAGATGCAGAAAGTGAAAGCCCTTATAATGGTATATAGTCTGGAAGCTGAATGCAAGGGTCATATAAAGAAATAGTTCTTGATGACTCACATGTTGGGTGGTGAAAGGAAACAGCTGCTACGAGAACAGCATTTGAAATAATAATCTTTTAAAATTCTCTGTAGTTTTATGGCATGTAGTTTGGCAACATATACCTTGAAAATTAGGCCCAACAAAAGACAAATTATTTAGGGAAGAGAATTAAGAAACAAGTGTATTGATATAGCAGAAGCTAGGGAGCGTGGTGAATATGTAAGAGTACCTGATACTTTTGAGAAGCATCCACCTGTAGCTGAGACCTCTACATTTGTCACTGGTCATTTGAGAGGAGAGGCAGATGCTGACTGCCAGGGCAGCTACAGAGCCAAGAGGTGCCGTATTGCTCCGAAGCCCCAGAGAAATGCAGAGCTACCCTACTCCAGGCGCTAAAACAACAGCTTTGAAATTCATTTCTCTCTTTGAGAATAGTTCCATTTTGTTGTTAGTTAATGAAATGGCCCTTTCATAACAAGTGGTTTAAAATGTTTGTCAGAGATCATGGTTTTAATCCTTGTTTTTAATGGAAAAGGGCAGAGAGAGGTCATTAAGCATATAGTTCATGTGACCTTGTGACAAGCTGAAAGATCGTTTTGTATCCTCTCAGGCCCAGAAGCCTCAGCTGCCTGTTTTCAAGAAAGACCCAGTAATGTATTTCTCTGAACGAGCATTTTGGTAAATGTGATGTAATCGGTATTCCTCTGAAACAAGCAACCACATAGAAGAGTGTGCTTAGCATAGTACACAGGTAGCACATTTTAAAATGAGATTAACAGTGCCTGAGATTAAAATGCAAAATTGTCTACGTGGAGGATCACAACGGGTGAGATCCAACATGCATTTCCAAGTCAGTAGCTCTTCTGCATCGGCTCCTAATGCGAATGCTCTCACTGCGTACTAAAAGGTGGCTTATTCCCCCCTCCCTGTACCTGATTGCTGTTCTCCTGGGCCCATTTGTACCAGCTCATACCTAGGTAATCCTATGGATCTGTAACACTCCGTGGTTAATGGTCAGACCCATTTGTGATGTCATTTGCCAAGCTACAGTCAGGAAAAATGTACAGTTAGTGGAATGGGAGATAGGAAACTGGGGTTCAAATGTCCAATAACATTGAAAGATTAACTCACTAAGTACTTCCTAGTACTCCCTCAAAACATATGTGAATAGAAGACTACATCATGGTATCATTGAAAATGAACAGAAGAATCTCACTGTTTCAGTAGTAAAAATGCTTAGATTTGGCCATAAGGTTCCTTTCTGCATGAAAGAGATAATTCAATCGCGTATGAAGGTTTTGAGACAAGAGGAAACAAATCTTTCATTTGTTTCGTAGCAGTGTCACACTGTGGAGTTGCATAGAGCTATTCCTGGCTCACCTCATGTAAAGCAGAGTGTCGAGACACATATTGTGATTCAGATGTGAATCCAAGAGATGAACACATATATGAAAGTAACATCTTACTATATTAAACTATGAAGGAGTGTGTGTGTGTGTGTACATTCTATGTATACGTGTATTTATAGGAATGTACATTTCCATCTTGATTTCATCTTTACCACAGTGGGAAAGCATTTTGGCAGAGGTTTGGGAATTTCTATGGTAGTGTGCTTGGACACTGAGGCCAATTGAATTCCAATTGAATGCAGGATATTTTCATTTTAATGGGATGGCAATTTTAAGCTGTCAAGTTGCTTTCTGGCAGACCCAGTGTGGTTTGCAAACATCAACAATCCATTAAACATTTTGGTCCTAATAGAAGTTTGAAAACCCCTTCCAATTCATTTTAAAACTTGGTGTTTAGGGTAGGATAATAAAATATTCTTGCTTGGTCTTCTTGCTGATATTTTTTCAGCTCTCGGAAAACTATTTAGCCGATAAAAAGAGCAAGCATCATTTCACTTGGGTGTTTTTGCCTCTGAGGATAAGCAAGGAGAATGCAGACCCTGCCTTTAAAACGAACACATTTGTTTTGTTAATGCTAAACGAATAATGAAACCACACAGTCTTTTGAGTGCTATAGCTTTGACCTTTCAAGGCACTCTGAAAGATAACACTGTCAATTCAGTGTCATTAGTCACATGCCTAAAACCAACATGTTCCTATCTTTCAAGAATCAAGGGTTAAGAGGGGAAAGCTGTGCTTATGGGCAAAGCAAGTATGGCCAGAATTACTTTAGGAAGTCATCTATAATCTGAATAATTTCTGTGACATAACATATGTTGTGAAATACAGAAACTCTTATAAAATATACCGCTAACACAGCAGCCATTGTTGATAGTATTTCAGACACCCTTCTAAGAAATGACCATGATTTCCTCCTGTATTGACAACAGGAGATCTGCGGGTGAACCGTGATAATGCTTTGCAAATGTTGGCACGCAAAAGCTTGTGCGCAAGGTTTCATAGCAAGAGCCTCTATTGCTATGGAATCCTACAGCTCTGTACTCCAAAATCCCATTGCCTGTTTTTCTCTTCAGGCACCAGAGAGGCTCTATGCTCTTACAAACAATTTACTTATCACAATTGGGTTATCAAATCATAATACACACATACAGACATACATCACCTTCTGTGACCTATTTACAATGAAAAATTTATCCGCAGAACACAAGTAGGGCTTGCTAATCACTAAGCCAAAAAAACCCCAAAATCTCAGAAGCTACTCTGCTTTTACTCCCCAAACTTTGCCACAGTGCTTGGCAGCACTATCATGCTGATGTGTCTTACATCAAGCTGATCTTTTGAAGGCCTTTTCTTTTTAGCAAGAATGATAATAATGAGTACTTTTTACACTGACAGTACTGTAAGGTAAAAAATCTGAGAGATACTGTTTCTTGCTACAGGCAGTCTCTTTCTCCTATCATCTCCTCTCCTTAGACCTCTGCCCAATCCTATCCTTCGTACTTGAAGGAAGGCAGAAAGAAGGAAGACTAGCTGAGAAAGATTTACCAAAATTGATAGGATTTTTTGTTAGTACATTTAAGAATAACTTTTCCAGGAGAAAAAGAGCAGCTCACGTCTCTTTAGAGATACTGATCGCAATCCTCCTTCCCTGTGATTTCATCCATCTTTTCAATCTATCTGACAACTCAGGATACTGTATTAGTTAACCTTCAGAAGGGTATCTGCGTTGCCTAAAGAGCTAGAAACCAGTTTTTATTTAAATGAAAGCTTAAATTCTGGGTGAAACCTCAGGAGTACTTAAACGCTACAGGGGGACTTGAAATGTATCCTATATCACTAGATTTTCAGAAGCAAACATATTCAATAGCCCTTGTTATGACCTTCAAAGGAGCACGTTTAGGTGGTGCTTAGTAATGGTGTGCACGAAATCTCAAGTCATACTTATATGACACATCATACCAAATCCTTGGTCAGTATCCGTTTAAAAAACATGGCTCTCCTTAATCAGTTATTATCTGTATTTCCATTCAGGCCCAGTAGTATGTGGGCTTCAGACAGGCTAGAGATAAACATGAGCTCTGGTATTTTACTTTGTGTAGCTGTGATAAAACGCTGAACCTTGTAAAACGCTACATCCGTGTTTATGGCTGAACTGAGATCAGTGCTGTCACCATGCACCTTCTCAAACACAGCTTTAGGGATGCCATGCTTCCTTTTAAGTCAGTTTGTGTTTCAAGCCTGCACCAAAACAATCTCATCTACTCTTCCATGCCATGTATATTTTTCATAGTATAAAAATTCCCTGCCCAAACAAGAGCAGGTTTAGTATCAATAACTGGGCTTCTCTTTATTAAGCCATTCACCGTCGTGCTGCTGTAAGACCTTATGCCCAGCAAGGGAAGGTGGCTGGAGCACTACATTCTAAACAGCCAGAGGGTAACACTGAGCAGATGAGCTAAAGAATATAAACAATAAAAACTTGTACTTGTTAGTTTCAGAGCAAATGCCCTGTGCTGTCAGGAGTTCTTCAAAGTTGAGAGCTGTCTTTTTGCAGCTGTTTCCCTTAATTAGCTCTATTCCTCCAACCCCTTGCTATCATGCCTCATTTACTGTCTCCCGTCATTGGGTGAGTTATATTCCATAGAGACATCTACTGCAAGGAGAATAATCCAAAATACTACTCACCATACAGGGCTTCAAACTGAAAGCAGAGGACACAGAAAGTTACAGCAACCAACTTCATGCTTGCCCGACACAGAGACACCAAGCTTCTGTCTACTGTGAAGATGGGGGAGAATTCATGGGTAGAAAAGGAAGTGGTTTGTGGGCAATAGGGGAAATTATATGATAATCAGAAGGACTTTTTCATTTAACCCCTGACTACGTTATAGCTATGTCAGCATTAGCTGTCGCCTACACCTGTGGAGTTTGCCGCAATTTTTTTTCCTACCTCACAGCTTGCTGCCACAGACAGGAAGATTAAAGATTTTCTGACATTATGTTTGATGTTTGCTTCTGCAAAGACTGTTTCTGGTTAAATCTATCACGACAGATGCTACAGTTACAGTACACCTCCTGCAGATGGCCCATGGTCAGCAACTTGTTCCTTAATTTACAATACATGCATATTTGCAGGCAGCAGCCTGGTTTCTCACTACCAGTTTCAGGTGGTCTTACATAACTGGTGATTTTGCTCTATGTGGAAACCATTGATTAGTAGGATAGGAGTCTCTTGTGTGTCCAGGTCCTGGAATTCATTGGAAGAACATGTCCAAATTGCAGAAGGATCCCCTCAGCCCTATGAGTTCCTGAAGGCTCGCTCGGACACAAGACTTCCACCCTGGAGGTCAGGGTTGCTCTGCATGGACATGAGAAACATCATACAGCTCTGTGAGAGGAGGAGATCTGACCCAGTGCCCTAGGGCCTTAGGTCAACAGTTTCTCTCCTTCCCTCTCCCTGCTTTTGTACAGCACGCTCTATTCTGGCCTGCTATCCATCTGTATTCTGGGAATGTTTTAGGACCCTTTTGGGATAGCATGTTCTACAATCGTTTAGAACTGGCTATTTGTTTATGCCTATAATACTAATTTTAGTGCAGATACCATGCCGGAAAAGCAGCTTCTAACTAATATTTAATATATTAGATGCAGTTAACATTTCTGATTGCACAAAGAGAAGACACAAAGGAGTAATAGTGGTGCCTGACAGACACTCCTTGTCAGATTGTAGGTTGAGTCCTTGTAATGGTCATGCAGTGGCACCAAATAATTTGTGAATGACAGGACTGGGTTACAGATTCACCCCTATTTTGTACTGTGAATAAAACTTCACATGTTGGTTGACTCTTCCACAAAAAGTGATTTAATTTCTTTCACTACTAATGCTGAAGATCTGTTACAATGGACACGGGCATGAAGAGAGTTTTACTCTCTTCAAATCTTTGCAAAGTCCTGCAAATCTTTGCCTTTTGTTAAATTAAAATCAGAGCTAAGCCTGAGTCAAGTCAGGATTTGATCTAAGTTTTCAGATCAAGTCTCTGGAGCCTAACTTAAGCAACTCTAACTAGAGAAAGTTCCTGCAGTATACTTTTAATTCTGAAGCTCAAGAGTAATATCTGGAGGCTCAAGCAATCATAAAGCTGGAAAAGACACATCTGACTCCCGAGCTTTGCCTGTGAAGTTATTGGGAGGTTCATTGAGGTTCCAGGTAGGGCCATCCTTCCCATCCCCCATTACAACTTATGAAAAGTCCTGAAACAACAGAGCAGCCTTCTCCTGGGACAGGACCTTTACAGCCCCCCAGGTAAGCACAAGACAAGCAGCCAGAAAGGCTTATAGTAAAAAGAGCTGCTGCTGCTACAAAATTAAGGGAGGAAAAGAATCATATGTAAAGCACCCCCACCCACACCTTTGGGAGAGCATGCTGACAACACACTGAGGATTGAGTCCCTACAAAGCCTACCACTGGCTGAATGCAAATAAAGGTGTAAAGGAATGTACTCCTTTGAAGAAAGTTTAACATATTTTTTGTGAAAACAAGCTTTAAAACAAATCAGTATTGTTACAGTTCAAAAATGTGTTGTTCTTTCTTAATGTGTTGTTCTTTTTTGTAAACCAATACAGTTATTTTGGAGCTTCCCTCAGCTCTCTGTGACCTTACCAGTTATACCAATGCAGAGATTATTAATACATATCTATTTCCCTCCTGGGGTAAGAGTAGCTGCCAGCGTAGCTTGGTTGGCATAGATCTCACTACAACAATTGGACCAAGTTCCACTGTCCGGTAAACAGTTTGTATTTGTCCTCTCTTTCTCCTGTCATTATAGCCTCAGGTCTGGAATTACTCCTTCTCCTCTTCTGCTTCCTGGTGCTTGGAGTTGCTAGAACACATTGCTCACTTTGTTTCAAAAGGATCCAGCCCCGGGTACTCTTTGGGGTACATTTAGCAGCACTCTGAAATTTGATCTAGACAGTGATTTTTTTCGGTGGTTGAGTGTATTTGACGATGAGGCAGCAGAGCCTGAGGCACTCCCAGTGTGTGCTCACAAGCAAAGAGACACAAAGGCTAGCACAGGGCTGAGCGTGAGGGATGCTCACCTTCCAGTCCCACACCAAGAGACGCCTCCATTGCCTTTCAATCTTTCTGTCTTTGCCTTCCTCCTCTGTCACTGCTTACCTACTTCACAAAGACATTGTGACTGTAATTTGGAAATGTTTCTTGCAAATGCTACGGTTGGTTGCAGTTAACCACCTGGGACAAGCAGTCTTTCCACAACACACTTCCTATAACTGCAACTATTTTTGCTCACAAACACGTGTTTCCTTTTTCCATCCTCACTCATGTCTCTTCTCTTTGTCTTGATTTTCACTCTCTCATCCACATAGGCCTCTCAGAGCTGACTTCTTTCCTCTTCTAATATGATTGGCTGCCAGTCCCTGTCTACCCTTCTCCTCAAGCAGAGGCTGCCCTTCAGCATGAGCTGTAACTCCTTTCTGGAATGTGTTTTTTCCTTCCCCAACTTGCCATCGCTGACTATTAACAACTTGGAAAATACTTATAAGCACTTTTATGCCTTTAAAAATGCATGCAGTGATACAATCAAAGAGAAATGGGCTTGTTCATCCCTTGGTCCATACACCAGTGTTCTCTACCATGCGATCTTCAATGCTTCCCCCTTCTAACTCCAAGTGACTCAGAAAACAACAGTTCTGCTGCTTTCTTAAGGAGACTGATTCACAGCAAAGATTCACCCTGTGAAGCACAATGTATATTTTTCTTTACTCTGTTTAATCACATAACTCCTGTTATACTTACTGTTACCACCCTAAGCAATGTCCATTTTAGCAAAATGCTACAGCATTGTTTGCCATGAAACAAAGGTGGTGTTTACATCGCAGTAGTTTGTTCTGTCTCACCAGCAGTTTTCCACTTTGTGTGGATGATGAGCAGTTGCCCACAGCAATATAAAATATTATCTCAATAAAATGTTTTGTGATTCTTTCTGCAGAGGCTGCTATGGTCTATCCACACAAATTATATTCTGTTGTCTCCTGCTGCTTCTCATTCTTTGCTTCAATATCTGGCCTATATTCTCATGACTCTGGGTCATTCCCTCAGGGCTGGAGCAGAAAGCCTCCATGCTCATGCGTTTTCCTTTCCTGTCCTCCTTATTGAGAAGGGGAACAATGCCTTTCACTGTGCTATTTTTAAGGTCTGTGATGGCTTTAAATCCCACTTTCCATCTGCATCACTCCCCATTAAGTGTGTAAACAAGCTGCAGTCATTCCGGATGTAGAGATTTCAGCCTGAAATGCAGCTCGTGTGCTCCCTCATTTGTTCTGATGCTTCCTTTGCTGATATGTTGGTCTGATCTCTCCCATAGGCCCTGGGGCACACTGTAATATTCTCTCTACAAACATGCCAGCAGAGGCTACCAGGGCTCAGCTCAGCAGCAGGGCAAACACCTCCCTGCAGAGCAGATCTAATGAGATGGTCCCCTTTGGGTGGAGGGGGGGGGGTGGCTTTGCTCCATGGTACAAGCACAGATACTCCATGAATCCCTTTTTTTTTTAATTTTCAGATGATGCTTGAGAATATTTTGTTGCCATCAACTTTCCTAAAAGAAGAAAAAAACCATGTATGTTTAGGATATCTAACACATGCAAGGCCACTGACCTGTAAATTCCGTCAACAGACGCTAAGTGGCAAATTGAATCAGTCTAAACAGGTTGCCCATAGAGGTGGTAGATGTCCCATCCCTGGAAACATTCAAGGTCAGGCTGGACAGGGCTCTGAGCAACCTGCTCTAGTTAAAGTTGCCCCTGTATATTGTCGGGGTTGGACTAGATGACCTTTAAAGGTCCCTTCCAACCCAAAACATTCTATAATTCTAAGTGCCACTTCAGATCCTGTGATTAATGTTTTGGACTGGTTCCTCAAGGCACTGAGAGCCATCTGGGCAAAAGACTATCTCCATCTGGTCTCAGGAGCTGCCATGCCTCTGCCTATCCAGCCCCTGTGCCTGCCGCAGTGCAGTTACCTGAAGAGGTACCTAACCACTTCTCCAGGACATAAAGTATAGGCAGGAATGCACCAATGTAGGTCATGTGCATATGCTGCTGGTGTGGACTGTAGACCTATGGGATGGCTGTGGAAGGTTTACCATCATGAATGACAACAAAGACAACAACCATCTTCCCGCACTTCAAGGCCTGCTGGGAAGAAGACTGTGAGCAGTAGGTATCTTTCAGTGGCATATGCTTGGGTATGCAGGAGGTGTTTAGGAGAATACTAGGGTTGTAAGCACCCTGCGTTCATGGGGAGTGCTCCAGAGGGAGGAGGATACCTTATGAAGCCATTGCAGTTCCCCTAAGGCCAACATGCTTCTGAGTGGGATGTCATCAGCAGCAGAGCTTATATCTAGGTTCGGAAGGGAGGTCTTCCAGAATGGACAGTAAATATGCAAAACCCAAATGAAGTGCAAACCTGGGACACAGGCTGTTACTGTCTTGCCACTTGTAGAGCAGTGCATGACAGAAACACGCTGATGAGCTGGGTGACCATGAAATTTATTCTGCTTTTGGATGTGAATTTAATTGTCTTTTGGGTGTGACAGTGATGAATTAAACACATTCTGTAAAATTTTCACACCCAACTGTTTCAAAGCTCGTAGTAGGGTAGGGACTCCTGTTATGTGGTTATCTGGTCAGCTGCCTTGGAGGAGTTAGGACTGAAAGAAGCACATATGTGGTGGTACTTGGGGTTTGTGGTGAGATTTTTATCTCAGCATTGTTGTGATTACTTTTTAAAGGTAAACTTTTGCTACCACTGTGTTGAAAGTATAACAAAGGGAAAATTTCTCCAACAGAAAAGGCCTCAAAGTTGTGACACACTCTTGCAGATAAATCAAATGTCATGCTGAAAATTGCAAGGACAGGTGAAGCAGCCCAACACGGGCTTGGACTTCCAGAAACACTGGAGTGCCTGAGGACACACATGCCACTGTCTGTTCCCAGCTGACTTGAAGTGCTTTTGGAAACCCCGTCTTTCAAGTGTTTTCAGGCCAGGCTTTGCTGTTGCTATTAGTGGTTAACTGGAGCTAGGCTTAGGCAGCTCAGGCCTTGGTGGATTTGGAGGAGTACAATCAGTGAAATCACAGCTTTCTCAAAACATGTAACTAAGCCTCTTCCATTTTGTGTCTTGTCATTCAGAATCTCACCGGTTACTACTGCCTTGGGAACAAACTGCTTTGTACACGTAGGCCAGAGCAGGGATCGCTCACTGTCACGCTCAAGGCTTGGTCCAGCCACACTTGTTATGGGTGCCAGAACAAAGACAACCAAAGCTGGGCACGCTGCAGTGCTGTGTCCCGCCTTGGGCTCCTGCAGCAAGGGACTGGTGAAGGGTTTGTTCGTTGCCCCTTTGGCAGCAGATGCTTGCAAGAGCCGCCTTCCAGGCAGAGCCTTTCAGACCTGGGTGCTGTGAAACGGGGGGAGCAGCAGTGCGGCGTGGGGCAGGTGCGGCATGGGGCAGGTGGGGCAGTGGCTCTGGGCAATGAGCACACTGTCTTCAGAGCCAGGCCCGTGGCTGGAAGCCCTCTGCGTCCCGCTGGTGGCCATCGCACCTGCTCTCTGCGCACCTGCTAGCGCAGCGCCGCGGAGTCAAGCGAAACCCCACCTCAGGAGGCCCAGCCGAGGGAGAAGCACCAGTGCCGGCCGGGCCAGGGCCGGGGCCAGGCCCAGGCGCCCTCGGCCCCGCAGCGGAGG
>VZZY01016396.1:118771-159237 GCA_013400335.1 Eurystomus gularis
CGTGGCGGGGTGCGGGTCTCGCCGCGACCTGGGGAGGCGGCTGGAGTAAGCCCGGGTGTGCTGTCAGCGCCGGGCAGGCTCCTCCAGGGCCTGGCTGCGCAGCTGTTCTGGGCGAGCTGTGTTTAGGCGCCAGGCTGTGGTCTCCTTCCGCCCGACTCCAGCTCTGGGTCAGCGGCACGTCCAGGGTCACAGCGAGCCGCCCGGCGTCGGGCCCTGCTGCTGACCCTTACCGAGGTCTAGCTGCTCGCCGTGGTTTCTTGAATCCCACAAAAGCCTCCTCGCATACACGTGGGTTTATGTTTAAAAGGGTTTTTTTTGTAATAACAAAGAAATGCTGCAGCGTGCGTGGCAGAGAGCAGTGCAGTGGTTCTGTCTCCGGTGCATGCACTTGGAGGGAAAGAGAAGGTTTCTTAGGGCTCAGGAGGTTTTGAAAGTGTCATAGCTGAGAATGGGAGGTTTGGTCTTCTTTGTAGGCATTTGAACGTTGTTCATCTGTGCTTGCTAACTTGGTAAGAAAGAACAAGCTGTAAAAATAATCCTTCCAGCAGGCCAGGAAAGACCAAGAGGCAAAGGAGTTTGAATAGAAATCGTTTATTTCTTTGTGTCACTGTGTTTCATTCTGTTAGCAGCCCCTGCTCGGGGGAGTGGGAGAGAATTGCTGGTTCCAGCTGAAGCCCAGTTTAGCTGGTTAGTGAGACTGTGATTGCCCGCATCCAGAGCAGGGAAGTTTCAGGTAGGAAGATCCCCCCCCTTACTACACAATCAGTAACAATTTACGGTGTCTAGTTATATTGATAGCCTGTTCAAATCAGAGCAGTTAATCGATAAGGTAAAACATACACTTACTCATGATCAGCACTTGTGTGGCCATACAGGGTCTGGAAACACAAGAAACGTGTTAAAGGACATATGTTGTACTGGCCTATATGACTTAAATTGGAAAAGAGGATAAAATTCCCATATGAGGGCACACATCATATCCTCAAGGGAACGAGGAAGAGGATCATGCTAATACCTTATCCTGGCATTGACGCAAAGTCCAGGATACAAAAGAAATTCAGAGCAAAATGAGTTCTGTCACAGCAACCCTGAGTTTTGGAACCTGGCCGGAAGCAGTTCCCTGCAGCCACACGGAGGCTCCGGTGATCAAAGGCATCTTCTCCAATCTTCTCAGCAGACCCGGAGTCTGTAGCACAAGCAGAGCTTGTGGTGCCCAGGTCTGCTCGGGGCAGGGGTTTGCCCTGCCTGTGCAGGGGGAAGACTCAGCCCCTGTATAAGCCATTTGGGATGGTGCCCCTGATCCACTGTTGGACAGCCATCCTTCAGGGAAGGTGGCTTGGCTGGAAACCCCTGCAGGGTGTGAACGTTCTTTCATCCCTGTGCAAGCAGCTGAATATGTGTCAACTGAAGGATAGCTGAAGGACCGTTGGATGCAAAAGACCAGGGAATTACAGCAAGGAACAGTTCATGCAGACTTGGAGACACTATAGTGAAGAGTCAAGGAGGAGAGCCATAACTCCAGGGAGACTGAAGGAACTCCCCAGAGCCCCGACAGAACTCTGCAGAGTTTGCTGCCACTCAGAAGTCACTGAGTTAAACAACATTAAGCCCAGAAGCAAATACCTGCCTGCAAGAAGGCAGGAGACAGGACAGGACTTGTTTATAAACCATTCTGATGTATTTGCAGTTTGTCCCAGATTACTTTTAATCCAGTGAAGCATAGTTTAAAAGCCTTTGGTGTCCCTTGGGAGCTCACTGTAAGGGAGGGGTCTAGGCACACCTCTTACAGCCAGCTTGGATGCTGTCACCACACAAAAAAGATTTTGCAGTAAAAATTAGAATGACAATGAGCAAAAAGTAGAAATCAAATATCTGTATTCTCTAGACAACATAAGTGATTGAAATGACTACTCTAAAACATCACTTTAACCACACTGATCACATTACAGATCACCATAGGGTATTCCGGTGTATTAGCCTTTGTCATGTAAAGACTATAGATTTCCTTACTGAAGTTCCCAGCCTCCATGCACCTCCATGCTCCCGGGAAACAGGCATAGCTACTTTGTAAGAATAAGTCACAAAATGTCTTAATTGCTGAACCCAGACCTTCAAGATACCACATTCTTCCTCATTTTCTGGGCCCTCCACAGCTACCCATTACCACGTCAAATCAGTTTGACTACCAGGGACTTTACCCTGAGAGTGCAACCAGAGGAAAATGCAGTGTGTGCAAGTTACAAAACACAACAGAGCCAAGACACAGCACTCAGAACAAAAGCAACTAGCTCTGCAGCTGCCCAGATCCCATCTTGATCAGCTGTCCTGTGTCTCTAGCGCACGGTCTATACAGTTCAGGGTGAGTGTATTCAACTAGCTCTTAACTGGATCACAGAGCAAGCCTGGATGCAGGAAGTATCTAGCTACATTCAGGCAAGCTCTGCAGTAGCTAATATACCCTTGTTCTCAGACTAAAACCTTGGTAAGCTCTGCCCTAAGCTGTTCCCAGTTACTATTAAGTTGGCCCAGGCAGATGTGCACACATCGTATGGGAATGTGCAGCACTGCGCTTGCCCGTGACTGACTGCTGGCAAACTCTAAAGAACAGGCTTTTCACACTTGGTCTCTTTGATCTCAGCTCCATGGTTGCTGGGCATTAAAAATGAATGTTTGCTCAGGGGACTTCTGTTGTCTCAGCCAAAGTGCTTCTTCAGTTTTGGGTCTGTAGCCTCATGCAATTCTGACTGAGCCACAGCAAAGCACATCCATATCCAGAGGAGAAGTCAGGCGGCCTGCTGCAGCGTAGTGAAGCTAGGGAAACAGGGGTGATCATACTGTTTGTACAGATATTACCAAATCCTGGATTTTCTATGTCCTCGTCTTAGTCAGCTGAGTTACAAAGACATCAACCCAGGAAGAGTCCTCAACCCGCTAATCTCTGTAGATCATGAGAGTCTTTCAGGATAGGATTACCATATGCTTTTCCTGTTACATTCCTCACTAAGCACCCACTGTTGGATGCTTATTGAGAGGCAAGATGCCTTACCTATGATTTCTTTTTGTCCTCATCTGGTACAGGCAGCCCTTATGTTGAAACTGTCATGAATTGTTTGGATATCTATCAGAAAAGGTGAAATTGATGTTTCTTTCTTCTCACTGTGTTGATACTGCTGCTAAATATTAGTGTTACATATGCTAAATATTAGTGTCTAATCATAGCACTGTTCCCAAGCCTAGCTTCAGAATTCCTCAGGAATCCCCTTCTGGTTGGCAGCGGCCTTGGTTTGCTGCCGGGCCAGGAATGTGGCTGTCTCATCAGATAGCCCTGGAAAATATGGTGTGATAAATCGCCATTTTCTCTGTTTATAAATCAGCTGCTCATTCCATTGTTTCAGGTGGCCACTGAAAAGTCACATATATATCCTCTCTCTTTGAATTCAAAGTCAACTCTTCTTCTTGCTTGCTCTATTTGCTTGCTAGAATTCTTTATCCCTTGTCTGTCTGCCATGCTGCATCAGCAGCAGAGGCAAGGTATGGCCATTGGGAAGCCATTAGCAATGAAGCTGTGTTCAGTACATACCGTAGGGGTCAACATCACAGCTGATGCTTGGTTTTTTTAGCTAAACTATCCTCCCTTGGACAAAAGTGGCCCTTTGAATGCTGCTGTGTACCTCTTCAAAGGTGCTGTTGGACGTGATTATATCCTTGTTGGTTATCACAGATCTTTTTTCAGACTTACCTCTCTGCATGATGTTAGGGGGTAGCTGTTGTGGCCCAGTAATTTTTAAGCACTGTTTGTTTTGTTGGTGTTCATAGTATGATGGGGACTGTACAAATGTATTACTTCTTAAGCTAGGAGTCTTACTGCGCATGCCAACAACAATATAGGATTCTTTAGTTGCCTAGTCGTTGATTCATCTTATATTGGTTTAGGGGTTTACCTCTGCAGGCCATTGGTTTCTTTCCTTCTGTTCTAGGTAAGAAAAAAGCTGTAACAAAAAAAAATGTAAGCAAGTCATACCACTTCTCATTGGGTTGCTGTGGTTACGCTATGTTTTCTAGTGACATCAGTGAGGGCTCTGTAATGCTTGCGTGATGGACTCATCTGGTGCCTTTTTTGTTTGATGAAAAAATAGTTGAAAGGGAAAAAATTAATTTGGCTATTTGCATCTTTCCTTCTAATTACGTTTTTGTGACTATGTGGTTAGTGTTAGTGGTTTACAGAGGAGCAAGTTGTGATTCTTTTACTAGCTTTTTATAATACAGCTACAAATTATTCTAGTTGATATGGAAACATAACTATTTTTCCACTACGAAAAGAAACATTTCATTGTTTCCAAGCTTTGAAACTACCTCAGGTATCACTTTTCACCCTTCTAGGTTTTTCTGCAGGTTTTAAGGCTATTTGAGTTTTTCCAGGTTCTTCTGTTTCTTCTGTAATACAGAACAGCTGATAATCCTTGTTTACCTGGACTCAAAGTCCACAGGGTTTCACAAAGTGACCAGAATAGATCCATGTAAAAGGAATTCCTCGGGGTTGTTAAATACAAAGACACCACCCTTTGAAGTTCCTGAGCTGCTGGTGAGGAAGGGCTGGGACAGTATTTTATGAAGTTTTTATAGCATACTTTCCTTGAGTTTTCACTCTTCCCTGACATCTGCTTTTGGCCACCACTGGAATGTAGACAGTGGGTGGAGTGCATCATTTGTCTGACCTGCTACAGTCTCAGTTATGTTCTTAGGTTCTCATTGTTGCTGACTAGGATAGCAAATTGTAATTTGGTTTGATAAATAATATCAAAGCCTAAAAAATGCAATATCCTGCATATTGTTTGAAGTTCTTAGGATTGTAATGCCTTTTGGGTGGACTTACTGCTTTATAGGAACGAGCTGCCACGTTGGGGTGATTGTGTAGGTTAACAACTGCAGGTTGACAAAGCAAGCAAGCAAGCAAGCAGCCTTGAAAAAAATTGTCACAGAACTCTGTAAGCAGCCTGCAGACTGTGTGCAGAAAGTGAGTAATGTCTTGTCTCCTAATTGGTTAACTAGTTAATTACACATTCACGTCAAGCAAAGGCCATTCCTGATTTTACAAAGACTGTGACTGTTCAGCCTCAAGAAGGGAATGCTCAGGAGGCATCTTGCTAGTGTTTATAAATACCTGATGGGGGTTGTAGCGAGGACAGAGCCAGACTTTTCTTAGGGGTGCCAGTGACAGGAAAAGTAGCAATATAAGAATTATGGAATTATAGAATGTTTAGTGTTAGAAGGGACATTTAGAGATCATCTAGTCCAATCCCCCTGCAGTGAGCAGTGACATATTCAGCTAGATCAGGTTGCTCACAGGAACCTTGAATGTTTCCAGGGATGGGGTATCTACCATAGCTCTGGGCAACCTGGGCCAGTGTTTCACCACCGTCATTGTAAAACATTTCTTCCTTAGATCTAGTCTTAATCTACCCTCCTTTATTTTAAAATCATTACCTCTTGTCCTGTTGCAACACGCCCTGCTAAAAAGTTTGTCCTCATCTTTCTTTTAAGCCCCCTTTAAGTACTGGAAGGTTGCTAAAAAGTCTCTCCAGAGCCTTCTTTTCTCCAGGCTGAACAATCCCAACTCTATCAGCCTTTCTCCATAGCAGAGGCGTTCCAGCCTCCTGATCATCTTTGTAGCCTCCTCTGGACCCACTCCAACAGGTCCATGTCCTTCTTGGGCTGCTGACTCCAGAGCTGGAAACAGGACTCCAAGTGAGGTCTTACCAGAGTGGAGCAGAGCAGCAGAATCACCTCCCTTGACCTGCCAGCCATGCTGCTTTTGATGCAGTCCAGGATATGATTGGCCTTCTGGGGTGTGAGTGCACATCAGTGGCTCTTGTCCAGCTTTTCATTCACCGGTACCTCCAAGGCATTCTTGGCAGGGTGAAGTGCTGGGTCCTGAGCTGTGGGCCTCAAGTTGGAGTTCACCTGTGAATGAGTCACAACCTAGCAGAATGTTTTGGTTTTCCTATTGGCTTCATGTTCCAGAGGCAGAACCTGGCCCACCTGTGTCTTTGTGGGTCTGCCCTCACCCAGGTGGTCGTGGTTGGGGTGGTGGGTGAGGCCAGGATTATGTTAACCAGGAGCTGATCAGTTGGAGGATCTTCCTGTTGGGTGTGGCTTCTGTTGAGGCTGGTTGCTGAGCTCTCTGGGTGGTGTCCTTCCATGTGAAGGGCCACTGAGGGAGCCATTTCTGTCTGTTGTGTCCAGCAGGTGATGCTGGCACCACAGGAACCTATGGCAGGACTGTTTGAAAGAAGACTTCCAAGGGGCTGTTACTGAGTTCAGCATTGGCCTGTGTGATCAGGCAACTGATGGCAGCATAAAAATGATGATGTCTGAATCAGCACAGCATGGGGCTGCTCTCAATAATAAATAAATTCCATTCAAATATAAGAAAACTTTTTTATTGAGGGTAGTCCAACACTGGCACAGCAGCTGACCCTGCTTTGAGCAATGGGGTTGGACTAAGCAGTCTCCAGAATTGCCTATCCACTTCAACCATCTGATGATTCTTCATGCCTCTGTTCCAGGCAGCCTCAGTTGTAACATTCTTACATTCCCTGTGATGTGTCTGTGTAAGTTTTATGTCTCTGCCTGACTCACCCTTTTCAACAGAAACACCAAAGGGGTAGTGCTTTCTGCTTCACCTTCTAGGGATTCAGAGGTGGAAATCACCATCTGCATAGCTGCTGTGTGTCTTTTAGCATCATTCCTACCTTTATTTCTGCCTGCAGTGTCTAATCTTAAATCATGCCTGTGGACACTGTAAAGCAGGTACTGTGTTATTAGTATTCATTTATATTGTACTTTTCTTAATTATCACAAATAATAATATTACCACATATATATTACCATATATAGCCAGTGAGCTAACAGGGACTGTCTTATTTTTTGTCTGTAGAGTGACACAATAGAAACTTATCATGAAAAAACAAAATAAATGCTAGCAATTCATTTTGCATCAGCAGCTATCTGTGGATTCACTCAGAAAAGGGACCATACAGTAGCCCGTAAGGCCCAGACTACTCACAAAGGCATAAACGTAGAGATTTAAAAGCAGATATGGGGCAAAGGAAGGAACCTACATGAGCAAACTTAGGACCCATTAAACAAGCTTGAATTGACTAAATTTTAAAAGTGTAGGAGACAACCTTTTTTAAAAAATTAAGAAGTCTCCATATAGCATGGGCCTAGCGCAGGCCGCTTTGGTGGCAGTGAATACCTGTGTACAGCCCATCTTGCAGTTGGAAATCTCTGTCCCAGAGCAAGTCAGCTGCAGCAGGGCTTAGAGCAAAGAGCACGCACAGTCTGCTACATAGTTTGCCGGTTTAAAAAAGATGAGCTATGATACCTCATGCTCAAATACCTACAAAGAGTACAAATAAGATGCATGACTGGAGGAGGTGTGTGACTTGGAAAGGGAAAATAAATATTAAATGCAGTATTACCAGCATAGATAGAACTCCCGCTGGGAAAGGACTCAAAGTACAAATCCTTGGTAGGCAGCACCACCTAAATGGGCCGTATGAGTTATGTGTAAGGTTTTCAGATCAGAAATCTTTCTTGCATAAGAAAGAATGATGCTTATTGGTTTTGAACCTTAGACAGTCAGTTTCTTCTGTCATAAAAACCTACTGAGTAAAAGATGTTTAAGTATTTCAAAATTGCTGAAAACAATGATTCCTAGGTCTGTTGCAAGACAGATTCACAGTACTCATCACTAAATCTGCTGCTGATCTGTGCTGTAACAGGACAATGTTGTTACTAGCACACCCTCATAACAATCTCAAAGAGCTTTAATACAACAAACAAATCAATCATTGCAATGTTTGCTATTAGACGTGCAAAGTTGCCAGGTAAGAATTTCCCAATCTGTATCAGTGCAAACTTTCATAGATTCTCAGTAGAAGGAAGGCAGGCCTGCCAGCCTTGAAAGTTTTCCACTGGAAATGCAGAGAAGACTCTGCTAGGATAGTCATTACTCTAGGTACGCTCCTGCCTTTGATGTGGGACCAGGCAGCAGTGATCTGGGTGTCTCGCTTCCCAGCTGAGAACCATGGCCTCAGCAAGTAGCTCTTCTCGTTCCTGTCTCTGGCACTGAACAGAAAGTCTAACTTTGACCCAAGGAAACTTTTGTCAAAAACGGTTTAATTGCTGCCTGCGTGCATACACGTGCACACACACCCAGTTTTTTAAACAAATGAGTGTTCTCTGTATGAACTTTCTGGCCAGTTCTTATTATGTGAAGGTGACTAATAGGACCAACTTGCCCACCACTGGGAAGCCATGTACTCATGCATGCCCAAGTGAACAAATTAGGGCAGGAACGAAAGAGAACTCTGCATGACTTGGTTTGGGATTTTGCTGGCGTATTCTCTTTAAACACTTTACAATTACAAAAATGCCATGGTATCTCTAGTGATCACGTATCATCAGAGCATCAGTTTCATGTTGAAAGAACTGAAAAGAGCATTTCAGCAAAACATGGAAATGTTTTCTAGCAACTCAACAGAAACTGGCAACACATCATTTTTCAGATAGTTTATAGTTTTATTTCAGAACAGAGTCAAGAGAATGCATTTCTGAATAAGTGACAGGTTTTTTTCAAGAGTTTTTATTATAATAAAGTATGGATTTAGGTAGCATAGGAAGCCTTCAGGCATGCTCAATATAGAGCTATGCATATTTCATTTGTGTATTTCTACATTACTGTATTTCATTGTATATGTTTAATAGCTTTAAATCCTAAGTCTACTTTCCCGCACTACCTGCTTCACATACAACAACCTTTTTCTAGCTTCTGCTCTTCCTGTTCCATTGCAGCTTTCTGCCACACCTAAACATTTCACTAAGCTTTGCCCTATTGTTACTATTATATGACAAGTTAAGATTTTGTGATTTGTTCATGAGCTTAAAGCCATGAATCAAGCTTTTAGTGTGAGTTTAAGTAGTCAGCTACAAGTGTCAATGTCTTTAATCCATATACAGGCCTCCAGGACAATTAAAATAATAGAGTAAAGAAAGGATTTAGTTAAAAGGATGTTGGGAAGATCCAGTTGGATCCAGTATCTAAAGTTCTATTTGTCATAATCTTGGAATCTCGTAATTGTAACTACCTATAGCATTAAAAGAATTATAATCAGATAAAAAAGGTTGACCTGTTATTGAATAATAATTGTACCTTCAGTACCCACAGAAATGTCATAATTAACACAAAATGCTTTGGTTTTATTGTAAGGTGAGAAAGGAAGATCAACTTAATAGTTTCTGCTGCCTTTGGCCTCATCTGGATTTTGTGATATTAAAGCTTCAATATCTTTTTTCTTTACAGATTTGACACTCACATGCATAATTTCTGTTCTTTTGCAAAGACTGGATTTATGAGAAGAGCTAATTTTAAATTCACTGTCCAATCTGAGAAGAATCTGAAATTTTGACAAACTAGGAAGTTGAGAAAAAAATAATTTTATGCTTGGCCAACAGGTTTTTTTGGATATAAATTCAATATAGTTAAAGTAAGTTTTGAAGTGAAACACTATTTCAAAGTTACCAAAGTATTTCATTTTGAAATACCATATTTCCTTTTTTTTTTTTCCAGAATTTTTCTATACACAAAAAATTGCCAAAATAGATAGAGACAAAATGTTTAATGGGAGCAGGTTATCAGTGGAAGAGGATGTTCAATTCAAGTACCTCATGTATCTAGAGCAGACCTAGGTGCTCAGTGTTTCCTGTTCTGCAGGAGACATGACACTCATGCTATGTGCAGACAGGCTGACTTCCTCTCACTTCCTCCAGACTCTTCCTTTTGCAGCCTGACGTTCATTCGGGTTCCATGCAGGTTGTTGCACTTCTCTGCATGTCATCCACCTACTGAATAAGAGATAGCCTGTGTCTCCTCCTATTTCACATATTTGTTGGCCAAGACACTAGCAATCTGGTCCTTTGGAGCATCCAGCATTGAAAATCAAAAGAGGAGAAAGGAAACACCTGTCCACACTTAACATCATGACTGCCCTACTTCAAGGAACCATAAAGAAAATACATAAGGTGAATTTCTGACTGAGGCATCTGAAACCCGAGAGTGAAGCAATTTTGCCCACTCCCATGAAAGAACCACTCTTCCTTGTGATCAGTGGTAGTGGAGCAATTGCTAAAATAATAAAAACAATAAAATAAAAGTATATGGAACCTTGGTCTTTCTTAATCATAAAACGTGAAGTAAAAACATGCAAAACAATAATGGAAGTCAATTTGAAAATTACAGTATAAATGATGACCTTAATGTAAAGAAGTTTTACACTGGATTTGTGCCTGTGGTTTACATGTGGGAAGGGGAGTAACATGAGTCTGGAACCTATTGGTAAAATTACTATAATGACATTATATTATTGTGGAGAAGAAGAGATAAAAGAGCTTAAAAGATGCTCCATCTTAAGGAGAGAGCACTATAAAAAGAAGACTAGACAAATAATCATAAAATAAAATATGATATAATGAATTAGTTTGACATTATAAGAGAAAGGAAAATATTATTAATTTGTGAAGCAGACAGTCATCTTTGCTACAGAATTAAAAGTGAGAGAGCTCTTCTAAATACTACCCACACGATCTAACACCTCACCAAAGCTCAGCTATGAAACCATCTTATTCTGCTGATTACTGCTATTCTAGCCATCTTTCCTGCGTGTAAAACATTAAGTCAGCCAGTTATGAAGCTGTCAAATGTTTCCAGAGTGTCACTTACCAGAAGGATTTGAGAGCTTACAGAGAAATGAACTGTTTTGCTTTCTGATCTTGATTAAGTATTGCTAACATACCGTATTTTGTGACAGTTTCAAATGCGGATTATTTTTTATTCTTGTTTCTCCCTCAAGTGTTTCTACAATTTTTGTCCAGCTCATTGCATCTAGATTTTTAATCTGTATGATGCAAATCAATTAGAGCAGGTTTTTTGTTTCCATAGTACCGCCTAAAACTGTTTCTAGCACAGGAGAAGAGGCAGCCTATTTTTAATCGTCTGTTTGTTGTATTGGTTTGGGTTCAAATGAAGTAAAAGGATGACAATAGCAGGAACTACAGACTGTGTCTAGGAGCTAAGAAGGCCAACTCTGAAAACATATGAGAAAAGAAATCTTATCAGAGTTTCAACAGATCTTCAAACACCTCAGCTTTCCCCACAGACCAGTACATGAAGAGCGATTTCTACAGTATGGCTGAAGGCCAAAAGAGACCAGCTTTCGATGAGAATTTTCACAGGGAGGAAGGAGATTGAGCTATTTCTTATAGTTTATGATGATGCAAATGTCCAGCACTAAGGTTGTGGAGGTTAGAACATACCGATCTACTCATACTCTGGAGGGAGACTTTCTAGTTTGCACAAAAGCAAGCAGTACTTCTGCTGGACCCATTCATAGCAAATTCAAGAAAGCTACAATTGCCCAAGCAGAAGCTTTAAAGGTAGGACTAAGTGTCCTGGTTTGGCCAGGACAGGGTTAATTTTCTGTGGAGCCAGGTAATTCTATACCATGCTGACGTCATGCCCCGGGGCCAGCTCCGGGGAGGGGCTAGTTCGGTTGGAGTCAGTTCGCTTTGGACTTTGCTTGGGTTCGGTCCCTCGCTGTTGTTCTCTGGTATTGTTTTTTTTTGTATTGCTCTTTTCTTACTGTTAATATTGTTCTTGTTAACTGCAAAGGTCCCATTATATGTTATTTTCTTTTATATATATATATATATTAAACCTTCCTTATCTCAACTCAAAAAGGCACTTTTAAACCTTTTTTTTTTTCTTCCCTGTCTGCAGCCCGTGGCAGAGGGGAGGGGGCAGGGAGAAGCAGCCGGCCGTGCGGCTCGGCTACCCCGCAGCTCTTACTAAACCAACACACTAAGGTGTAGTAAGTTGAACAATAACCCATTTAACGTAGAGCAGGATTCATTTATTGCCGTATGCACTGAAATCTAGGAGTCATTGGGGTCTGGCTACTCAGTTTCTAGTTTGAAAGAACATGGAGTATTCACTCAGTGTAGATATTTTTATTTATGTAAAACCAGCAGCCCTATATTTTCCATGATCTTGGCCCAAGCATTAATGTTCATTTCCCATAGAAAATCCACATCCCAGGCATTGATCCTGGCTGGGAAAGATAAAGCATCTTGCTTCTTGTTCCAGCTTTAAACACAAGCTGTTGCATCACAGGGCAGAGCATGAATGTTGATATATCCCACCCACAACACAGCTTAGTCCAACCAGATGTTACTCAATGGTTCAAACTCTCCCAGTTGTATCACACATTTTTTTACAGGAGGTGGTCTTCTTAAAGTCCCACCTGTTGGAATCATGCAACTATGTGGGAAACTCCATTTTCCTTAAAAACGAGGTCTTGATTTTCCTGGAAAAAAACCCCAACTAATCCAGAAGCAGTCGGGTGATGAAAGAAAAATATCTCAAAATTTATTTTTTTAGTCAAGGTCATAGTTTCCAGGTTACCTGTTATATGGTTTCTCAGTGTTATGACATGATATTCCTGCACTCTGGGAGGACAATGCTGGGCAACTGCAGTTACTGGCAGTGATACAAAAGATGACTCTAATGGCTGCACTATGTGTAAAGAGTTTGTAATGGAAACAAAGATCCATCAATACATTATTTTTCATTTTGAACAGTCATTAGTAGTTCATTAACTACTGACCTGACTGTATTATAGCAAATAAGTAAGATTTGCTTTCTTATTATCAGTTCTGCTGGTGAATAAAGAAGTACTATATAGCAGGTTTGCAAGAAAATTGCATGCCTATAAATATTGTACTGTAACAGAATTCATCCAGATTCTTTAATCCTAATTTTGACTGCATATTTTTATTTTCAATTTATAATATACTTATATTGAAAATCACCTCTGTCTTACCACTTCTGGTGTGGGAAGCTTGCCTATTGCTGCTCCTGTGAACAAAAGTAACTTGAAAAGTTTGGGACCTCATTTGTATCATGAGGATGTTTGAACAGAAGTGTTGTGCAGAAATGTCCCACCCAGAGTAGCAAATGAAGCAGTTCAAACTGAACATTTTGAAGTACTACTTTTTCAAAACAACAGCCAAAAGAAAAGAAGAAAAACCACCAGTGAAGAAACTGAGAACTTTTTGTTCAATTTTAACTTCATAACCTTTGAAAAACATTCATTAAGATATAAAACCATGACTGTGGTTAGGACAGCTGACTATGGAAATAGAAAGAAATCTCCCTTTTAAAAGCTGAGAAAGAAAATAATAGTGAAATTTTGAGTAGTTAATGACCTCCAACTTCATGGAAGCATCTGTCATGTCACATCAGCAGGAATTATTAATGATTCCCAATGAAGTTTTGTCCCTCAACTGAACTCTTCCTTCCTTGCTCTGTTCCTCTAGTAAACAACAAAAAAGTTTAAACTGACTTCAGGGAGCATTTTTACAACCTCCCTTCCCATATTTACTAAGATCTTTTATCAGTAACTGTTATTTGCTGAAACGTACCACAGCTCCTCACCATTCCTCTGATATACAATATAAAAGTGCCCGTAAGTAAGACTGTTCTTTCATCAGCCACAAAAAACATTGACACTAAATGATAACAAGGTCATGTAAGTGCTGAATGTGTGTGTGTAGAAGTAGAGGAATAATTATGCCCAAGTGATGCTCAGGAATCTGCGGGACCAGCAGAGTATGGCGCTGTGTGTTTGCAATTCTTGCCTCATTCTCGGCAGCTCAAAAATTTTCTGAATTTCACATCTTCCCCAGACATCCCTCCCAGCCATAAGCCTGCATTTAAAATTTACGTTACTCTCCCAGGGACTGCAGAGGCCCCACAGCCTAGCTGTGATAGAAGCTAGCTCAAAGTACCACTTATGTGTTGAAGCAAGCATGCCGTTTATCAATGTCAAGAATAAACTGGTTTTAGTAATGCATAAAACCATCTGCTATACACCAGCCTTCTTTGGTTTGGATTTCATGATATAGCTCTTGGCTACATCATCTGATTGCTATTTATGCCTCTCCTAGAGGCAGAGCTCTTTAGTCATGATTCAGACTGTTCCCATTGCAGGGAAAACTGATGCATTTTCTGGTTCATTTTTCAGGGGTCACTCCCCAGCAATAGTTTGTGTCTAGAGAAAGGAAGAAGCAATTCATATCTTACCTTCCAATATGCTTTGCCTTCAAATCTCACCTCAGCTCCTCACACACACACTCATACTCATTGGAGCTGCAAAGCTTAAAGTCAGTACTCGGACAGGAACTGTATCAAACCAATTTGGAGTTACCTGGCCAATGCAAATTCTGGTGATTGAAAAACAATAAATTAGGCCCAGAGGAATCTTGAGCAAAGGTCAGGAGGTTAGGAAGGATAGGAAATAGGTCAACAAATGTCTGCTCTTGCATAGACAAGGAGTCCTTGATTGTTTTTTTTTCAATTTGGTAAAGATCTGTGGAAAACAGGATGAGTAGATTTTCCCTACAGACCCCAAGGCCTGACTGAGTAGTGAGCTCAGATTCACATACTCCTCTGATGAATGAGGAATCTGAATATTTCACAGGAAAATCTCTAATGCTGAAATGATGGACTGCTAACTACTCATAGAGTAGCTTAGGTGGGGAAATTTTATCACATGATATTCTGTATCAGCTAGGCCTCTGATAATTGCAAATGGCAAGGATAAAAATATTTCAGATTAAAAAGTGGATGAAAATGGGGGGCGGAAGGGGCGGGGGGGGTAATGCATATGCCATTGTCTTTGATGCAGACAAGCATACCTGTAAATGCTTGCTCAGACGCTCTGAGCTCACTATCTCTGTTTCACAAACAGGGTGATATATCTCCTGGCTGGGTGAAGGGCATATCAAAAGAGACTCTTCCTGAACCTCACCAAGCAGTATAGTCTCATTATTTGGCTGCCCAGGTAAGATAGTTATGATTTTACACTCCATGTTCTAATGAGCAGAGTTCTGAGACCAAATCCTTTTGCCTTCCCTTTTCACACTCTTCCCAAAAAGAGTCAGGATTTCCTCTTTATTGCATTTTCTGGGATGTACACTGACTTAAAGTTTGCACTTCTCATGTTGGTACTGCTGTGATCTGACAGAAAGCTATATCTGACTTGCATATGTCAAATTTTTTGGAATGCTGATTGTGGCAAGACATTCTCCAAGTAGCAGGGAAAAGCACAGAGCTCAAGGGCCTGAAGGGCAGTAGAGGGCATCAGGGGAATGGATATTCCCTGAGGCCTGGGCTCTGTGCTCTTCAGAGCTCGCTACGATGTGGACCATATGGTGATAGGTATAAATATAATCTCTGCGGGTACTTAGGCTCCACTCATCTCTGTAGTGCCAGATATAAATTATGAGAGTATCATTGGCAATAAAGTCTGAACTGAAATCCCACTTCGGTCTTCACCGCTACGTCTGCTGATTTGAGTGCACGTATTACCCTGCCAGAAAATTCAAAAGGGGAACCTGGCTTAGAACAAAAATGACAATGCGTACTTAGATAACATTTAGCTCAGGGAAGGCTGCTACAGTGGTAAGGAAAGCCAGAGAAAATGAAGCAATACAGAAATAAGAGAAGGTTGGAAAAAGTAGCTACTGAGGATGAAGAGAAGTTCTGGACAGCCAGAGAATTTGGCCAAAGTAATTCCCAATAGGATGATTAATAAACATCATGATTAATAAACATCAAGAATTATTTAAGTGCAGGAGCAAACACAAAAATATTGCTATTGCCATATGCGAGACGGTTGTTTCTGCTCTGCTCTCCCATAACCTTCACTATTCAGGTAATTTAGCAACCTGCAGCTTTTTTAGGGCAGAATTCTTCACTAGTCATTACAGGCTGAATGTCTCATGGAAGTGCTACCTTACTAAGAGGGATTTGTCTAAGTGGATGCAGAAGACCTAACCATGGTCAATGTAGCTGCCAGAAATGAAGGTGAATTGGAATATACACAGGTTCCACAGTGGCATAGATTCACAGCCAGATGTGGCCAGAGGTCATGAGGTTGTTTATATAGGCCCAAAGCATCTCTTCACCCAGGACGGATAAACTTAGGAAATAATTTACTTGAGCTGTTTTCAGGTTGCTTGAGAAAACTAAGTTCTTGGCCCTCGTGTATAGGAATTTCCAAGGAAAATAAAAAGATGAAACAGCTGATTCCTGATTAGAGTCAAATACATGATCTGGGGGACGTCTGAGCTATTTATTTTCTGTGGTGGAAAAAAAATTGCCCTGGATAATTATTCTTGCTTTGTCAGGGTAAATTTATGGGAAGACATTACAGCTTATACAAGTAGATGTGTGGGTCGAATCTATTTTTGCCAATCGTGGAACACATTTCTCTGAGCAGGCTCCACTTGAATAGGCAGAAGTTCAGTCATTTTGCAGTGACATTAGATGTGTGATCTTTGACCGTGTTTTAGCCCCAAAACACTAAGTTAGTGGAAAATTAGGGAAAAAATCCCAGACTGATGTCAAAACACTGAAATGCTTTCAGAAAAAGCATGTCAACAGATGCTACTTTAACGCACTATAACTGTAGGTCAAGACTGAGAGAGCAGCTAGCACCTGCAACCATTGGCAAATTGAGAATGTGAATGTTTATTTGTACAGCTGGAGTTGGTGCCAGACGAAGTGGCAAGAGGAGAAAAGCCAACCAAAAGAGCAATTAGATTTGGTGTTCTGGGAGCTGCTGCCACTGCAGGAACATGGCATAGAGGGCTGTAGAGTTTGGATTCACGGTTATGGAGCCAAGAAGATGGATTCACAGCTGTGAAACACAGACACATGCTACCAAGTTTTTGAGTTGCAAGGTGAAAACTTGATAGCAAAGAGTCAAAGTAGTAGGTAGTAGCTAAGAATGCTGAAATTGTTTTAAGCTCCAGCAGCTTTGTGTGTCGTCTAGCATTTGGTGAGTGAGAGTGTCAAACAGGTGCAAAGAAAACAGGATTTGAAACTAGAACTAGCTTTTTGTATAAACATGTACAGGAGATGCTGTCAAAGTTGTTATAGCTACCTTCTGCAAGTAAGTAACTTTGATGGAAGCGCAAAGGTGATTGGCAGTGTCTCTGAACCACATCACAGCAGCTCTAACTAGACAAATAGAAGACTTGATGGATTTTAATGGTGGCCTCTTGAAGAGGAGAGCTGAGAAAATAAGTGTTGGCATGAGCACACAGGCTTCCTCAGAAGGGCAAAACACAGGGTTAGAGGGGAAAGGTTCATCTTGTCATCACTGCTTTCTAACATGTAGCCACTTCCTGTTTCTTCTGAGAATGATGAATAAGAAATGAACTCGAATTTGGGCAAAGCTTCAAGGTCTTTATTGAATTGTACATAACTAATAAACAAGATTATACACTGTTGGTATTTTCATGGAAAATAGACTCAGTTAAACATAGCAACATACTTCTGCCTTTTGGATAGATGCTAATTTAGCATTTGTAAAACGCAAGGCCCCAGCAGAGCTGGAACATCCTCCCAGTAACAGCCTAAGAGGGCTCCTGCTGGGCAGCCTTTGTCTCACACCGAGCTGTCAGCACTGGCTCAGATATCATCAATGTTAATTCCAGCACAGCACTGCTGGGACTCAATGTCAGTGAAAGGAGCTGAGATCGGGCTTTTAGAGCAGCAGTGTCATCAGTGCCAGCCTATGGTGATGCCTCCGTGGAAGTGCAGAGCACTAATGCCAGAAATGAGACCAATAAATAGCATTGCAAAGAAACCAAGTCACCATTCCTTTGTACATTAGTGTGCTCTTTTCCCTCTGCCCCCTAGACCTATAGGATTAGCCTTGGAATGACACACAAGCCTCTGTCGTAATAGTGTTTGGGTTTCAGTTGATCAGTGGACATGGTGACATTCATCAGTAAGATGCTCGGCGGCAACAGCAATAGCTCTTAATGCTATACATATATATATGTATATATAGAGAGACTACATATTGGTACAATACAACTCAAAGAATCAATGGCCTGATGTAGCCATTTCTATGTGACAGGGTTAACCTTGAAATATTAATGCACAAACTATTTATTCTCCTCCAAACCACAGAAGTTACAAAGAATATTTTCTCTCCTTCCTGTACACCTTTGTAATAAGACAATTAATTTTATTTCTTTAACTTAAGTTAATTAGCAGACTCTCCATCCCAGCTAGGAAACAGTTTCTCTCTTTCCTTGTTTCAGTTAACAGTGATGTGAAATGGAATCACTTTTTTCTCTAGCTTTTCAGAAGGCATTTTCACATAGACCCCAGTAGTAAGACATCGTCTTCTTTTTATCTATAAAATACGGGAAGACAGTAAAATAAACAAGTGATCACAGCATAATCGTTGACCAGTATATTTAGAGAAAACTGATGAATATTCTGCCTTTACTGAGTAGAAGGTATTCCAGACACTTTTCCCTGTCATCCCTCTTTGTAGAAGATCTGCTGAGACCATTTGTGGGAGAATCAGGAGTTACAGGGGCAAAGAACAGAGTTCTGCCATTCATTTAGCCCTTTAAAGCTGCTCCTGCTGCAGAGTTCAGTGTTGGTTCAGAACCAGGAGTGTTCACATCGGACAGTTTCATTTAGCTTCTAGGGACGGGGCAGATTGAAAAAATTGGGACAGAGATACTGTTTGGTTTCAAGCTCTGGCATCAGGTTTATTTCTATCAGACTGTGAGTACTCCAGACCCCCACGGGAACAGGCAACTCAGGCTTACGTTTTGCTTACCTTTTCCTTCATGCAGACATTTCTAGCTGTGAAGTTAAAACTGCTGTAAGTTACAATTCCCCCCTGTCACAAGGGGAAGCCTCTTCAAATTTGCTTTGCACAAAGGTGAATGGTGAGAAAAGGAAAAATCAAATCCTGGAAACTTGCATGAATCAGTTGTGAAATCAGTTGCCTTTGATCCCAGAAGCATATAAGACTCCAGACTGTTCTAACCTTCCAAACCTACGCCAAGGGTCAGTCCAGCTGATGTAAGCTGGCTGCTTTCTGGTACTCTGGCAACACAAATGAGCCATAAACAAATCTAAATGGCAGCTCCATCAAGTTCTCTTATTTTGCATTATTGTAACAGCATTGCACCAGTAAAAAAGAGCATCCCAGTGTGTTTGTTCCCAGTGTTCTTCCATGTTCTCATTTCTTTCTCCTTGTCCTTGTCACACAATGGGGTGTTATTATCAGGATGGGGCTGAGTTGATGGCACTTACCGCTTTCCCCACAAGAATGGCTGAGATGATGACACTGTAAAGAAAAAATCCTGAGGCAGCAGCTCCTAATACCCAGAGATATATGGCAGTGTCTGGACAAGGTTCTGGATCTAAAACATATAATATCATACAAGTCATGTCACAAGTGAGCCTCATCTATAAGACCCTAGAGACAGTAAGTCAGCCTCCACACTGCTTTTCTCTAGCATGAGCTATCCCAGGATACCACTAAAACTGAGCTCTGAGTCCCTGTCCACTCAACCTCTAAGATAGGCTTTATGTGTCAAAGACATACACCTTACCCTCCACTGTTTGTGCACTTACATATCTAAGTGCCGACACATACATGTACACTACATGGTATTGCTTACGCTGTCAAACATCCATACAGTGCTAAATACATTGCATTGCTATAACTATGCCTGCTTTAGGTGTGTGCAGGGAGACCTGAAAGGAATAAGAGCTAATCATGATTCTCAGAGCTTGAATCAGCCTCACTTCTTACAAACAGAACCCTGAAGACCTTTGAGACGTAATAGCAACTCCCTTAACCTGGAAATATTGTGGTACTGTAAAGCTGCTTGGCTTACCAATGACATAGAGATGAGTCCCATTTCCTTTGTTCATAAAATACGGTGGAGGGTACATACGCTCCATCTTGCAGATGTAAAAACCAGTATCATTAGCTTGCAGGCCAGTGAGGGTGAGGGTCACATTGTTTCGGCTAGGGCTAACATGGCACTGAATAACCTCTTCCACACTGAACATTTTGAATTCCGTTGTGTAGGTTGAAGCACAAATTTCAATCAACCGGTCACCCATCTTCTTAAGCAGAGTCACTCGAATTTCCTTTGCATTCCCAATGTGCTTGTATTTACACACCAAGCTGGCAACTCCTTGCCTGTTGGCCAACACCATTGCTGGTTGAGTCACTTCCATTACTGTAGGGAAGTAGAGCATGGCAGTAAGTCAAGAAATGGTCTGCAGTTATTTACTTGAAACCTGCACAATAGGAAGGGAGTCCTACCACCTCCTATTATCCATGAGTAATTCCTAGAAAGGCTGCTAAATCCTTCCAAGAAAAGGACTCTGAGACCACAATTCACATAGGCATTGCATTGATATACTTTAAAAAGCTTGAGAAGTTCTTTGATTACTATAAATGATATTATAAATCTCAGCAATTACTTGTTGCTTAAATAGTAGTTAATCTGACCCACTTACTGGAGCAATGACCTGCATGGACAACCCGTATGGAACATGGAACAGAACCATTTGAGTAACAGTAAAACTGAATGAAAAATCTGTTTGCCTATATTTGTTTCTGATCTTGTTGCTCCTCATTTTTAACCAGCTATTCCCAAGCGACAGTACAGCAACAGTATATACCCCAAGGCACAGTACAGCAACACACAGCAAAACACAGTAAACATACTGCAAAAATTATTACAGATCTTAAGGAGAAACTAGTATATCATATACATCCCCACTGGCTGCTTTTTACAACTTCTATACTCTATCCTGCCACACAATGGGAAGGCCCTAACTTTTGCTTTAATAAGCTGTGAAGACATTATTATTTGTTCAATTTCATTTTATATCAGTCCAGTTTGGGACAGGGCTTATCTTCTCCAGTTCTGCCATGCAAGAATTTGAGATGAAGAGGAGTATAATTTCTCCATCCATTCAAACCTCTATATCCATGTTGTCAGCTGCCAACAACTTCACTCACATGGCCTGGTTTGTCAAAATCTTTCTTTCTTTCTTAAGCTACTCTGAATCCTGCTCAGCCTCTCTACAGGTACTACTGCTCTAAAATCTGTGCCTGGTTTTCTGGATACCTTATGGTGCCCCAAGACCTTGTTCCCAGACCGTCCTATAGAGAGGTCCTATGTCATCTCCCTCTCCCTGTTGCACCCAGTCCATCTCCTGCAAAGATGTGAAACCGAGAAAATGTAGACACCCTCAGCTACCTTGCCTCCTTCATCTACCCACCTTCGGCAATGGCAGTGGCTGTGTAGAGAAAGCCCACGGTGACCAATATTGAGAGCATTCCCGCGCTGGGACAGATGCTGAAGGGGATGAAGGTGGCTGGTGCCTTCAGACTTTAAGACAATCTGGAACTCAGGACTGGAAAAAAAGCAATACCTTTCAGGATACTGAGTCTTCGAAATGTTTGAACCCACACAGAGTCAGTGTGTATATATATAGCTTTGATCCAGATGCTGTACCTGAAAGTAATATGAATCTTTGTTTTGGTTTTACGAGAAAGGAAGTAGTGGGTTTGATTAGTACGTGCACAGTTAACCTCAAACAGCATGAACAAAAACAACTGTTCAGCAGATGGAAAATATGTATTCAATCTGAAACTGCCATCCATTCTGCTTTAAGAATTGGGGGAGGAAAGGTGATCATCCAATAGAGCAGTTCAGGCCCTGTGCTGCTGCCAGCCTGCACAATCATAGCACTTAATATTTTAGCAATCGTTAGGTATTTCCTACTAGGACAACACACAGCGAACCATACTTCTGCACAGTGAATCAGTGCAAGCTAGCTTTTTCATGGAGGGCTTCCCTCCGCCCTCAATTTCTTTGCTTGCTTTGTTAATGCTTTTGATGTTTAAAAATTGCTGACCCCTTCAAAATACTGATTACACTTGCCATGACTTCATCTTTTCATATAATCAATGTGACCTGAATCATAACCCAGCTTCTTTAGGCTTTCCAAGAACAAATTAGCTAGATTTATAGCTAATGGCTTCCACATCAATATAGAACTTTCCCTACCTTTTACTAAGTACCTTAACATCAACAGGTGAAAAACACTGCATGAGCTTTGATTATTGCTATTTCTGCTAGAGCACCTGCATCATCTCAAATCTCAGTGAAACAGTTTTCACCCATTAGCCTTTTAAAAGTCATGTATGGTCAGAAAATCATTTTGCTTTTTTATGTGATACTGTCATATTCATGAACTGTTGCCTAAAGAATGTCATAAAAATGAAGTTACACTGATGATCATAATTGTCTTTTCCCCCACACTTTGAGAAGGTCTTTTAGAAGATACTTCATCATTTATATATTGTCCTGGGTTCAGCTACTGTAGAGTTAATTTGCACAAGAAGCTGGGGGAGAACACAGCCAGGACAGCTGACCTGAGCTAGCCAGGATAGGATATTTGATACCATATGACTTCGTGCTCAGTATATAACTGAGGGAGCTGGCCAGGTGGGAGGAGGGATCACGGGTCAGGAATGGGCTGAGCATAGGGTTCCGACTGGTGAGCAATTGCATTGTGCATTGCTTGCTTTATATATTCTTTTATCAGTATCATTGTTTCTTCTTTCCTTGTATTGTCCTATTAAACTGTCCTTATCTCAGTCTGCGAGATTTTGACCTTTCTTCCTGATCCTTGTCCCCATTCCACTAGGGCAGGGAAGAAGTGAGAAAGCAACCATGTGGTGCTTTGTTGACAGCTAGGCTTAAACCACGACATAGATGTAGATCTAGTAGATTGCAAAGACCTACTTTTGGACTGTGACCTAGAAAAACTTAACAGCATTACTTCTTGAACAGTAGCTTGCCCAATGCAAAGATACAGAATAAATATTTGATCTTGAAGTCACATAATGTCTAATGATATAAATACCTTTACTGCTTCCATACCTGGATGATGCAACAATTGTAATGGCAGATTCACAGTCAGTTTGATCTTAAATAGCATTCAAAACAGAACTGATGATAAATAAAAGTATAGCTATGGGAAAATGAAAAACTGCATCCTAATAATGAGTCAGGCCCATATTGTATTACTAGTTAGACAAGCTTAAATAAATGTTAATATTAAATAGATGCTATTGCAATAAGTACCAGAATATCAGTGAGATTTATGGCATGAAATTACCAGATTTTGCCTGACATTTTCATATCCAGAGTATTAACCAAATTATCTGTCCTATGTACCTTTTGGGCTTGAGCTTTCTATGCAGTTAAATGAATGATGCATTTGAGCCTCATCAACCATAATGCCATCTCTTGATAACTGAATGAGACTTCAAATTGATGCTGTAATTGACCACTCAACACTTGCAAACGATTGCCATGTAAAACTCCATGCTCACTGCCCCACATATCCAGAGATCACACTCTGGCACTACTCTCCCTGGCAACTGAGACTGCTCTGGCAAACTTAGTGCTTTCAGTGGTACTCATCTTGTTTCCTGGCAGTTTGGTTCTCAGGGTGCTTTTTCAGATCGACCACTTTTTACTCTTTTACCCTTGTTCCACCTCAAAAGCCTTGTGTTATGATGACTGCTCTTCTAATTAAGGAGCAATATGTCTTCCTGTGGAGTTTGTTGAAGTCAGCTCTGTCTTCACAGCCAGGGCAGCCTGAGGCGAGCCCAGAGTATCCCCCTTCCAGTGGATAGAGATCACCTTGCTATGGTGCCCTCTATCCTTGCTATCAGACTTTGGATCTTGAGTTAATGTATGCAGACAGCAGATGGATTATGCAGTAAGATAGAGATCTTGTTCCAAAAAAAGATCTCTCCTTCACTGCTCCCATCCATCTCAGCTCAATTACAGCATGGAACACAGTATTGGTAACTGAATGAGTTCCCACCTGAAAGAAGATCTACAAGAATTGCTGGGGAGGGCTTTTCTCTCTTCTTTTCCCCTCTTCTAACTATTCTTCAACTGATGAAGAGTCTCTGGACTTCTGCTTGGCCCACCTTCCCTGTATATTGCAGCCATGCTTTGTGGGCTACAGTCATAGGACCTATCTTACCTAGTTACTGTGCCTTCTTGTCTGTGCAGCCTGGTATCTTCCCACCCTGACTTCCTCATCTTGAGAACCTTTTTTCTTCCACCCTTTCCCGATAACTGGAACCTGACACATGGCCTAGGTCCAGGGCAAGGGAGCAGGTGAAAAAGAGCCCTCCCTTTGACTTTGATATTCAGAAGGTCTTTCAGGAAGGATATTCCTCAGGCTGTCTCCAGCAGCCTGTGCTTTGCACTTCCTTGGACCAAAAGCACAGTGTAAGGTAAATCTTTCCTTTAACGCACACACTTATATTATAGGACTCTTTGTTCTTAGGGGTGGTATTAATCACTAGGTCACAGGAAACCTTTATACTTTACATATGCTACAATAGCAGAGTGTCAGAGCACAGGAGGGGACTGAGGACCTTGCAGAGCTAAGCTGCAGAGCCGTAAACTGAGGAATCAGCATAGGAGCAGTTCTGGTCTCACGGCCTCTTTGAACTTAGCTCAGAGAGGGACACGCAATTTACACTGAATACTGGACGACACTACTGTGATTAGTCACATTGCTAGTAAGTTAAATAACTAGGTTTCCCATGTAAGTTTCTTTCTCATTTTGGGTTAGTCGCTCACATTTTAGCAATTTGAATTGTTTTTTCTTCACTGAACTTTTGTTAGGGCAAATCTTCCCGCTGAGACTCTGTCAGAATTCCCATTGCAAAATGTTATTATTCACAAAATTATTTTCGTATTTTAAAGCCTGTCTCATGCTGCCCGTGTTTTTTTTCTTCTGTGACAGGAACTTGCTTGGTGAATTGATTGAGATGTAATGGAGAGAAGAGAAGCTTATCATTTGCATAAGTATCTGGTTTCAGGATTTTTTGTTAAACTCAGAATGTGAGATCATGTCTTATTATGTTAAACAGTTCACGTTTTGACCATGTTAGTTTGCCACAAACCTATTGGGGTTTTGAAATGCACTGTCATGTGAAAAAAAATCCAGACCTCTAAGTGGTATGGCTAAAGAAAAAAACCTTTTCTACAAAACAATAGGTAAAGAGAAAAGGAAATAACACAGTGACGGGAAAAATATTGTTTCATTACCATTAAAGGACTAAAACCTGATTAGTGTAAGTAAAGCCTAGATATGACCAAGTTTGGTGGATCAATCTTGGTTCCTGAAGGAACCACAATTCACATCACAAAACCACTGATTTTTAAGTCTCTCAGAAATGTATCCTTTCTGTCAGCTTCTAACCTGGATTTGCAGATGCTGCTCTCTAGTCCTAAGCCTGTGCCCTTAGTCCAGCTTCAACAGAAGCAAGGACAGCACTAGCTGAGGAATTCTCTTTCCATTACTTCTCAGGGCACACAGGGCTGGTCTTCTTGTGCACTTCTGCTGACCAGCAGATTGTCCAGAAAAATTTGAGGTGTGGGTGGATGTGTGAGCAGTCTTTTCCTTTGTGCTACAATTGTTGGTATTTCTTTTTTAGAGTTTAGGCTTTGTTTCCCCTACTGTAAAGTTAATTATATCCAGCAGGTTTTCCTGAAGTTCAGAACATCTATACTTATCTAACACAGAGAGAAAATTGCCTCCTAACTTTGCATGCTAAAGGTCTGCATTGTACCCCTCAACTGGCTGGGTTTGCCACGTTATTTGTAATAGTCCCTACGTGCCCTAGTAGCAACCAAGACCCATGCCTGCTTGAACGTACTGTCCCCTCCCCATGCCTCATGCAGCTTACAGTCGAAATGTAACATGTGAGACTCTATGGAAAGAGATACAGACAGAAGTAAGAGGAAATAAAGAGACAGGACTGAGAAGCAACATAGGCAAAAGGTCTTTATACACCAGCTTCCTTACTCTTCTCCAGTTTCCTGTAAAAGGTTGTGGCAACAGAGAGATTTTAGCAGGAATTTGAACATGGACCCTGAAGTATCTTGGCAGATGTTTAAGGACTTACCTTTAAGGAAGGAGCTTTCCAAAGAAGAGCACCACAGATCTCTTGTTAATAGGCCAGCCACTTGGGAGTGAACATAGAATGAAGCAGGCACCCAGAGCGAACACTAAGAACTAGCATTTTCACCAATTAGCAAAAAAGAACCCAAGGAAGCCCCCAAGTCTAAAAATCAGCACTTAAGTATACCCTGTGAGCAGCTGCAGCTGTGGAGACATGGAGAAGTACTGGAGAGAGGTTTTACTTCTGCTTCTCTTTATTTCTGAAAGCATTGAAAAGAGGAAAAAGAGCAAAGGTAATCGTATTTCTGATAGTCTCTGGCTCTGACTGTACAGCAGTTTGCATTTAACAAGACACACAAGAATAAATCATTATGAATATTTGCTGAAGACACATGAGGAGTGCTCTTCTCAAAAATGAGATGCATAAGAAATATTTTTAAAGGCAAGGAATGTAATTCATGTGTGGTACAGAGCTTAAGAGCCTACTCCCAGTTTCCACAGGGTTCATTAAGTCCTTGATGTTTTGTTTGTTTGTTTGTTTGTTTGTTTTTATGGCATTTCAAACTACAAGATCAAAGCAGGACTGCTGGAAATACCTAGAAATAAACCTTTGTAGTTAACATTTGTAAAGCAAAGGACTCAAAGAAGTTTACGTAAAGGTGATAGTGCTCCAGCTCAGTGGAAGTACAGAGAATCCAAATATTTTAAAGACAGGAGACCTGACAAGGAAAAGCGTTTTCCTTACAGTAGGAAGTTCATCCAAGGGATGGCATGGAGCACATTCTAAAGCACCGCTTTGAACTGATCACAAGTGGGTAATGAAGAACAGCTTTGTTTGCGAGTTAAAGTCTGGAGGCCATTTCTGAAGAGTGAATGAGAGCTGATAGTTAAAATGGGGTGGACAGGAAAATGAAATGAAACTAAATTAAATGAAGGAAACTTAGTTAATATAGCAGAAGGGGGAAGCCAGCAGACAGGCACAAAGAGAAGGACAAGGTGTTCAAATTGACAGATTTACAGTAACATTTTGAGTACATAGCAGTGAGCCAAAGTTTGTCAAGGCCAGAGAAGAGATAGTTTCAACAGTTTGAGGTGAATAGTGATCATGGGCTAATGCTTCTAAAGGTATTTTGTCACATTAAACCACATCCACATCTGATTTGCCTGTGTGGGGACTGGATCTCAGGTTTCAGCACAGGTATGCATCTCTTCCCAGGGGCACACTGAGTTTGGGAAAAAATCTTGGACATCTTAGGGAAACAGTTTCTGTGTGGAAATCTCAAGGGGCTCATGATGAGATGGAGATAGGGAAGTGAGAATGCCAAGAGGAGAAAGGATGTTTTGGGCAGAAAAATGAGTGGCTGGATCAGTGAAGGGTATGTGTCGCTTTTCAGTGCTGTCAGATGTCACTGTTAGACTATGAATGAAGCATATTCCCAGACAAAACCTGCCCAAAAGCCACTTAGGAATGAAAACACATTTTAGTAAAGACCAGATAAGTGTACCACCTTGCATCCCCATCAGCATGATAGGGCAAAGCGGTATGGAAACATAGCACTGAGGGATAGGGACCACTTCAGAATCCCTCCTTGCTATAACCTCGCCTCGCTTTTCTGCTTCCCACACCTTCTCCTTGCCTCTTTCCTTGCAGTTTTATCTAAACAAAAATAATAAATAGAATGAATAGTGGCTTTATTGTTTTTTCAGAGCTTATCAGAGAATCTGTTCCTGAGAATTATGTCTAAGATCTGTAGGGTTGTTGCCCTGATGTATGGAAGTGATATGCTCAATCCGTTTATGTTTCGTCCATGGGCCACCACGTTACCGAACATTTACAATGATATGTGCGAGGATTCCGAATTTGCATTAGAATATGTGTTAAATCGTAGGCTGGAGGCTCTGGACAACAAAGATAAGGAATTTCTGGCGGAGGATTATAGAATAAATCCAAGACTTTGCAAGAATCTTTTTGCTTTTGAAGTGTAGCAGCTGCAAAAAGAAATTGTCACCCCATAACCCAGACCTCCCTGCAAATGGGATGCTGCAGCTAAGCACTGGGTTTGTGGCTGGCATCATGTGAGTCAGCAAAACTAAAAGCAGGTCCTATACCTTCCAAAATTGTATCAGCTGCAGGATTTGTTGTTCAACCCACTCTTCACCACAGAATCTGATCTCTACAAAGCCTTACCGCTGCATTAGTGATAACTCAAACTCCTTTTGTCTTCCCTAGTTTACAAAGTACTTGAAACCACATTTCTAGGACTTAGCAATTCCCTTTTCCTGAAGTCCCTACCAGGGCTTAGTATGAAAACAAAACCCTGGAATGTCAGAGGCCAGATATGCAAGGGGATGCTGAGTCTTTCATCAGCCAAAGTGATAATTTGAAAAAGCTGACAAGCCTCTACCTCTGTGTTCAGAAGCTCTTTCATAATATATGTTTGCTGACAGATATTTCCATTCCCTACAAGCTTTATCTTTCTCATATTCTTGGACAATCACATCTACAGCAGCTCTAAAAATACTAACTTGAATGTATCAGTGTGTCCAGCTTGCTCTTCTGGTTGAGTTATGCACTGATTAATGCCAGCTATAAAGCCCTTGATTGCACTGACCATCCAACTAACATGCTTCTTCACAACTCCAACTGCCTCCTCCCACTGTCATCACCTGAAAACCCAGGTAGGAAATCCTACATTTTAATTCAGACTCAGCATTCAAAAGAGTTCTCAATGTTTTGGCCACAGGGATAATGGATGCCAGAAAATATGATAGCAGGCAGTTTAGTTGGCCTGTGTCCTAGGGATGAAGGGGAGAATCAAGAAGGTTTGCAAATGCATTTCTGGGCTTGTGGGTAACACACCACTTGGGGAATTTTTCTTTTAGATAGCAGTGAGATTATATCTGGTACATAGAAAGAAAACAAATGTGTTGGATGGGGTCCAATGAAAATCAAGCCCTACGCACAATGGGAGGAAATGATTTGAATTTTATAATTTTGACAAAATGTTGAAGGAAAAGGGTAAATTTTTGAGAAAATGCGTGTACATCTTTTCCTAAAGGTTTTTTCAAGCCCTCATCAACAACATTTTTCACTTTTAAATCACCAGATCTTTTGCAAAGAAAACAGTGGTGTCTTACACACTAGCAAAATGTAATTTTGTCTTTTTTCTGCTGAGAACAAGTACCGGGTGAAATGACAAAAATGTGAAGGGAACCCTTTGCAGCAAGAGGAACTGCAGTTAAGCAGAGTTTTCTTGAGAAAGTTTCACTTCCTAAGGCTTTTTGCTATGTTTGCTCATTTAAATGGCCATTGTATTAACCCACTTTTATGGCTTTCAAATGTCAGCAACCAACTTAAGTCTTGTAAAAGAAAAAGCGTAGAGCAGAAGGCCTGGTTCTCATTGCTCTAAGGACCTAACTGCATCAACAAATTTTGCTGCCACAGCCTTGTCAGTGGTATTGTTGCAATATTACCTGCCTGATATATCAGCCGGTGTTGGGTTATTGCCAGAGGTCGAGATTCAGTGAAAATACGAGTAACCTCTGTGCCAAGGTCTCAAGGTCTTTGGGCTAGAAGTGTTAGGCAGAACTTGCGTCCCTTCATTCCCATTCCTCCATTCCTACAATAGCACTGCCCTTTCCTGACTTGAAGGAAGTAGTTAAACTATAAATGTTCTGCAAGAGCACTTTTCGTGTTGCTTTTTTAATACTGCATCCTGCAACAGAGTCATTTAATTTGCAAGCTATTTAACAGTAGATGGTGTACTAGGTCATAACACACGGAGCTGTTGAATGAAGACTCCAGAGAGAGTGAAGCTGTAATTTCTGTCTGTGACTTTGCACTGGCTGATTCATGTTTTGTTGAGTTCCTGGGACATTGAGGAGCTGGAGACACATGGAACTGCAGGCTCTGGAGTTTTGAGAAGTTTAGATTTGCATGATAAACTGTCAAGCCTGGTAATGGGAGTGGGGCTTTTGTTTTTGAAATGAACTCCTGCAGCCAAAAGTTCAGGATAGAAGGTGGTAATATATTTCAGGAGCTTGGCCAGTATGATCGTATTCTTTACTATCAAGGGAAAAGAAATTTTCAGATTTTCCATTGAAATAGTTCTCAATGTTTTTCAAATTACATTATTATATTTTTCTTGTTCAAAGCAACATTTTCTTTCAAAAATCCCTGTTATTTTTAAATATTCAAATCATATTTAAATAGCCACCATCAAAATGAAGCATTAAATTCTTTTAGGAAGAAATGTCTCATTTGAAGCCTCCAAATTATTATTTGCTTTACTTTTCAATTCACCAAAAAAATCAATGTTTTTTCCTTTCAGTCTGATTAAAATGAGTCCTCCTGACTTTCCAAATTTGCCAACGAAACAAAAAAAAATTAATTATTCATCAAGTTCCAATGAACACCCTTCATAAAACTTCCGAATTATGCAAACTAATCACCTTCTGGGAAATAGGTATAGACCATTTTATGGTACAAGCTTGCAATGTGACTCAATGCCTCTCCACCTGCACACTATAACCCTCCTCACTCATCTGATTATTTAGACTTTTGCCTTGTCTATCGTTTCGGCTCATTCCCCTCCCCCCCCCACTACCACCATCGATCTTCTCTAGTTTTCCTTTGCTTACAGCAAAATATTCTTTATCTTTCAAGATATCAAGTGCTGCCATCCTGTGAGGCAAATGCAGCTAGGAGGACAGAAATGGTTAAACAACTTGGCTCATGAAGTTACTTGTAAAACTTGTGTTACTCTGACAGTGTCGGCAGGGATGGCAGGCCTGGCCTGCCAGCCACTGTTGCTTAAGATCTCTAGCAAGGGAGGCATTCTTGTTTAGCAGAGGGAGGAAGGGATTCTTCTCACAGAGGTCTGGCCTTGCAGGTGGGCCTCTAGGGAAAACAAGCACTGAGAAACACAACAGAAATAAGACACAGAAGCTCAAACTGAGGGGCCAGATGCAGAGGGGTGAAAGGAAGAAGCTTTGATCTCCCTCTCCTCTTGCAGCCACCCTTTCTCTTCATTTCCCCCTTCTCTGTGCCCTGTGACTGCAGACACTGCAAGGGTTAGTGTGGTGGGAAGCAAGAGCTGCCAGCCTCCTCCTCGCAGTCAACCAACGCTCTCCTGAAGTGAATCATGGTCTGTCCCTCCCCACAGCCTCTCTGCAGCAGGACCCCGGCCTCATTCACCCACATGCTACCAGGCCCTTCAGCTGACCTTAAAGAGGAACACACCTGCCTCTTGCTTTTAGTATTGCTGCTTGCAATTTGCACAAGAATTGCTGTATTCTCTTTGCTGCACTTCTCGCTCATGCACAGGGCCAGCGGGGCCCTGGAGTGGTGTCCTGGGTGCCCCAGCTGAGCACCCATCCTTCTCTTTGCACTAAAATGGCCAGCAATCACATGCACTCCATGCACCCGGTAATCTGTTTGCTCTGTGCTTTCAGGGATTAACTACATTTCTAGCTAATCATGGACTAATAGAATCAGTTAGGTTGGAAAAGACCTTTAAGATCATCCAGTCCAATCTTAACCCTACTCTACAAGTCCACTGCTAAATCAGGTCCCTAACCTGCATGTGCTGTTCTTGGGATCCCCTTTGTTATCTTGATTAAGTGCCCACAGTTTCTTCAAGTAACCTGATTTAATAGCAAACATCATAAAGGCCACAGCTAGAGTTCGTATACTCCAAACTGTGTAAATGCCTACCCTGGCTGTTTGTGGAATTGTTGAACATTTTTCCCACTTTTATAGCTGGAAGTTTTCTACAAGAGTGACTGCCTACAGCAACATCATTCATTTGGCAGGAAAGAGAGGGCAGATATGAAGGGTTTTTTTTTACCAAGGACAGAGTGATTCTTTAATCCCAATGCCACCAAGAGCTCCAGTCCTTGTAGTGCAGGCAAGGGAAGGGCTTAGCTGATGGCATCTTATCTTCTGAGCTGCTTGTACTCATTTCAGGGACACTGTGAAGCCCAGGCAATCAATGTGTCTTCATGGGAAGTCATGTTTCATGTGGCGTGCATTCTGGTGAAGACATGACAAAAAGTTTGTCCTTGTGCTCTTTAGCTGCAGGCTGCAGGCAGCTCTAATTTGCCTTGGCAATCATCAGCCTCCAAGAGGAAATTGTCCTCAGGGAGCAGCACCGTTCACCAACAGCAGGGCCACCTCTGCTGTTACACTGCGGGCACACATTTGATGTAGGCACTGCTGTGCTGCTTTTAAGCTGTTGAAAGATTCCTGTCGTGACAGCAGCCTCACACAAGGCAGTACTAAGCCTTCCCCCCCAAGGGAGGGAGGACTGACCTGCAACGAGTCCAACAGTTTAGTATGTGCAACTGCCAGGGCTCAGTTCTTATTTCTTAAGCTAAAGTAGCTGTCCTCCCACCTCAGCATTTCCCTCAGGCAGGCCAAAACTGCCATATTTTAATGTATTAAACTTGTGGGGTTTACTATATTTATAACTGTGATCTCAGTGAGAAGATACTGCATGATGCCTGAATTATCTCATCATGCAGAGAAGAAGGAAGGCCCCTTCTCCTGTGGATGTGATTTCAATGATAGCCAGACCCCATGGAGGAGCAACTGCTACCAAAATGGGCAGGATGACTCCCTGCCTCCCAAAATCCCTAGCCACATGGCTCTCCTTCCCTTGTAGCAGCACTAGCCCTTGTGCAGTTGTGCAAGCTAAATCCGTTCTCTGCTCCAGTTCATCCCACAACCAAATTAATCCCCGTGCCAGCACAAGGCGGTGGGGTGGTGCAGCTGGAGGCCAGAGGGGCGGTCTGGATGGCAGTGCCTTTTCTTGATGATGCTGACTGAGATCAGGGAAAGCAGATCATGAACACATGTCTTAAAATACTACCTGGAACAAAATTCTGCTGACAGTTAAGACAGGGCTAGAAAATTCCTCAAGGCTTTCTCTTCAACCATGTACATTTTATTTGTGTTTAAATCTTCCTGAGTCTTGACTCTCCTGCACACCATATACAGTATACTTAATGTATAGTGAAGATAATTAAATCCTAAACATGTGCTCTGTGAGACAACTGAGCTTGTGAGCGGTGTCAGCTCAGGGAATAAATCAACGGAATGAATCTTTGAAATTGAATCTTATTTCTGAACAGTTGCCTGGGGAGGCACTTGAGGTTTACTCAGCTTCGACCTCAAAGGCCTCAAGCAGTGACTGCAGTAGTAAAGTCTATGAAAATGCCTTATTTGCTCTGATAGAAGGGGCTGAAGGAGAGCCTGATTGAACAATTGCTGTCAGAAATATCAGCAATATTGAAGTTGGGCAGTGGAATGGCTTCCAGAGGCAGATACAAGCAGTTCACTCCAGAGATAGACAGGCATGGCAAGTGAATGTGAAGGGGTTAAAGCAAGGCTGAGCTCTCCAAAGAATAAGGTGAATCTGGGCATGTTGTGGACCTCAAGAGGGAGCTCAGGGAAAAGGAGTCCTGGATGCCTGGAATTTCACTGCAGCTCTCTGTTTTTATAAGGTACATCCTACTGGATCACTCACAGCCATAGGAATGAGGGAGACATGAGGAACCCTGCTACATGCCTGTGTGAGCAGGAGACACTGCTATGAGCGTCTGCCAGAAGGCACTTTCTTCTGGAATGAATGGCTCTGGGCTTCAGGAATACCCTGGCTGCACCCACATATGTTCTCCAGCAGCTGTGCCGGGGTGTTGTAAGGTATTTAAATCCAAAGATCAAGTGTTAGCTACAAGCTTGAGGCTCTGGCAGGGTTACCCTGGGGCAGGGGATGAGCTGGCAGGTGCCCTCACTGAAGGGCCCCACGTATGTGGAGTGAAGATGTTTCAGTAGCAGCTCCAGTTAAGCAGTTTGGATGCAGCCACTCAACTTTGGAGGCTGGGAGGTTTTCCTAGGAATGTTCCTGGACCCATTTGATTTTTACTAACAGACGCAAGTTATATAGTCCAAAGCAAGATTTAGCCCCAGGAAAATGGTGCAAAGGGAAGTTTTTTTACAAGGTTTCTGGGCAGATGTTTCTGTAACTCTGGGGTTTGGCACCCTGAAGTTTTATAAGTAACTCACGAGGTTCCCCCTGTCTAGGAGGAACATGCCTTTTACATTAAAGAGTGGGCCTCAAATCTTAAAAGCATTGCTAGCATTTCCCCTTCCCTTAAATATATCCAAGTATACATGCTTCACATGTATGGTGTGGTCATCCTCACTGTAGCCTTAGGGCCAGGTTTTGTAATCTTATATCTAGTCACTGTAAATGGGGCTGTGATTGCCATTGTAACAAAAAATGGTGGACAGCTGCTGGCTGCTGGAACATGACAGCCCAAAAGAAAAGGGAAAATAAAAGGAGGAGGGCGGTGATTCTCAGTTTAATTTCTCTAAATTCAGCATTCCCCCAAAATATTTAAGTATTGTCAATAAGGTGAAGACTCTGCTATAAATAGATGATGAAAAAATCAACTTTAAAAGAAGTAAAAAATGAGATGACTACACAATGATACTCTTATTAGACCTCCTTGATAGGTAGACAGGGCAGTATATATCCTTTCCCCTTTGGCAAGAGTGTTATGTGTGATCATGTGGTATATTCTTAGAAAAGCATCTGCCATACCTTCCTGAAGAATTCATTTCTCGCAAGCCCTCCCCCTTTTCAGTTTGAAAGCTGTGGGTTTGTATGAAACGTCATTGTAAAACAGATCTACCACAGCCAAATGTCATTTGGCATACTATATTCTGAGAACCAACAGTACCGCACCCCAGGCAGGAATGACGAAATATCAAGGGTAACTATGAAACACGCGTGAGCCAAGTCTTTCCTTTCATACCCTCCTCAGTGCTGCTGGTCTTTGCTTTCCTGCTGAATGGGTATGTAGCACAACTGGGACCCCCTATCAGATGTCCTCAAGAAGGGAACATGCTCCCTGCTTCTTCTACTTTCTATTGCTTGTGGGCACGCTGGGCAACCACAGCTGAAAGCTCAGTGCCCTTCTGCAGGTGACAGACCCATTTGCACTCGGCCTGGTTGCAGAGATTCACATGGCCACACACAAGGCACATTATGTCAGGCGCTACATGAGATAAGGAAAAGATGGTACCAATATCACAGGGGTCCAGCCCAGAGCTTAAACAAATGCCATCCTTCAAATTTGCTCCTTACTGCAGTCACTACAGCACAATTCCCCAGTCAGAAGCTGAGGTATTGTGAGCTGTTCTGGTAGGAATACCACACAGCGGAAAACCAGTGGAAGTCCTTTGGACCTGTTTGTGCAGACCCTGATTCTCCTGCCAGGGAATATTTCATCATCACCACACATTGCTCAGTGCTGCTATTGTCATAATTCTTACAGGGCTGAAGGAGTATCACTGCATGTGGATGTGAGGGGAGAAGCCCAAAGTTTGTCAATAGTATGGGAGCTTATAGGGAATGTGGGGAATATTTCCCGCTCTCCTGGGATGGAGTCATACTTTGTCTTGCACAGGATTAAACCAGAAAGCACAGGTTTAAACCAGGAACAGCTGACTAGATCAAGCAACACTTGTTCCCGGGTTTTCTACCATCAGGCTTCGTTTACTAAGACAAATGAGCCCTACAGAGTGAAGAGAGTTGTGAGAACTGTGCGAAGCTCCTGGAGCCTCCAGTTCCCTCATTTTGAGTTCACAGAGAGAAAGAATCAGCAAACAGGCCTCTGACCTTTTTCTCCCCTCCCCATATCTTCTCCTGTGGGAACTGTCCAACCCAGGCCTGGGAGACCTCTGGTACTGAGCACCAAGTGCCGCTGCTTGCAAGAACATTTGTTACTTTGAGAAATGCATCAAATTCCTCGGGACCCTGGGGAGAGGCTGAATGGGATCTCAGCAGAAGAGGCATCTCCAGACTCTTTTTCCCACATGCAGTTTTCCAAGACCCAGCTCACAGACTGCCCTTGTTGAACAGATGACTGCAGCCTGTTGTGTGTAGAACGGAGGAGGTGGTTTGCCAGAAGGGACACATGACTTTCCCTCCAGCTATGTAACTTGCTCTTCTTGCAGCAGTGCAGTTATATATGCAGGGCCCAAAACTGAGGCGAAGCACATCCCAAGATCCATGTGGCACTTAATCCACTTTAAAGGCAGAAGGAGAATTTTGCTCTGGATGGATCAGCAGGTGGAGGAACACTGCTCATTGCGGTACCCCGAACAGACACCTTTCCTAGCTGCACCTTGCTTCCCACAGTGGCCTGTGGATGGGGGTGAAGGGGAGGACAGCCAGGACCGGCTACCGGTGGCCTTTCAGGGAAGGGTGGTGCCAGGGAAAGGTGGGCGCCGGGGGCTGGCATGGGCGTGCAGCAGAGAAGCAGTTCATCGCCTTCTCCTGCCATCTGGCCAGGAAGAGGCAGCAGGGCCCAGCCTTGCAGCTCAACACCAGCAGTTCACTGCCATTTCCGCGGGCAGAAACCTCCCCACCTCCCATTTCTCCTTCTTTGTGTGTCCCTGTTGAGCCCCAAAAGGCAGCACGGTGCGAGCTCGGTGCCCGCGCAGAGGGCAGCAGGGGAGGAGCGGGGTGCGGGAGCGGCCTGGGAGAGGAGAGGGCGAGGGTCCGTGAGTGCGGGCCCAGCGCCGCGCACGCTGCCGCCTCATCCCTCCGGCTTTGAGCCCACAGTGTGCTGCACAGGAGATGACAGTGGGAATACCGCTTTCTGTAAATTCTGGATGCTGCTGAAGCCCAGTGCTTTTCCATCAGCACACCCACAGGTAGACCTGCAGTAAATAGGAGCTGAATCCACTCGCTAGAGAGCTTGGAGAAGAAAAACACAATCCCTTCAACCACATAGGAATATTTCTTGTTTAATATCCATGACTCTAAAGTTCCTATGCAACAGTAAACCCTTTTTTTTAAGCCTAGGGACATCATTAAACTGCTGTACAAACTCTACAAGTTTCAAGGCAGGGAAATGGTCTGCAGAATTTTTTAATGCCACTTCATCCATTTAAAATCATAGAATCATAACATGGTTTGAGTTTGACCTCAAAGATCATCTGGTTCCAACCCCCCTGCCATGGCAGGGACACCTCCCACTAGACCAGGTTGCTCAAGACCATCCAACTTGGCCTTGAACACCTCCAGGGATGGAGCATCCATAACCTGCCTGGGCAACCTGTTCCAGTGCCTCACCACCATAAGGATGAAGAATTGCCTTGTAATTTCCAATCTAAATCTACCCTCTTCCAGTTTGAACCCGTTACCCCTCGTCCTATCACTACAGGCCTTTGTGAAAAGTCCCTCCCCAGCCTTCTTGTGGGCCTCCTTCAGATACTAGAAGGCCACAATAAGGTATCCCCAGAGCCTTCGCTTCTCCAGGCTGAACAAGCCCAATTCTCTCAGCCTGTCTTTGTAGGAGAGGTGTTCCAGCCCTCTGATCCCCTTTGCAGCCCTCCTCTGGACCCTTTCCAACAGGTCCATGTCCTTCTTGTATTGGAGGCTCCAGAGCTGGACGCAGTACTCTGGGTGGGGTCTCGCAAGAGTGGAGTAGAGGAGCAAACTTACATCCCTCGACCTGCTGGCCACACTTCTTCTGATGCAGCCCAGGACATGGCTGGCTTTCTCGGTTGCACTGGCACATTGCTGGCTCATGTTGAGCTTTCCGTCAACCAGCACCCCCAAGTCTTTCTCCTCAGGGCTGCTCTCAATCCACTCCTTGCCCAACCTGTATTTGTGTCTAGGATTGCCCCAACCCAGGTGCAGGACCTTGCACTTGGCCTTGTTGAACTTTATGAGGTTGACATGGGCCCACCTCTCAAACCTGTCAAGGTCCCTCTGGATGACATCCCTTCCTCCAGCGTGTCAGCCATACCATAGAGCTTGGTGTTGTTTGCAAACTTGCTGAGGGTGCACTCGATCCCACTTCCATGTTGCTGGCAAAGATGTTAAACACAACTGGTCCCAGTACTGATCCCTGAGGAACACCACTCGTTACCATTCTCCACTTGGCCATCAAGCCATTGATCGCAACTCTTTGAGCGGGACCACTCAGCCAGTTCCTTATCCACTGAGTGGTCCATCCATCAAATCACTCCACCTTGCACACTTGTGTCACTTACAGTTAGGAAAGCAATTTGATTTCTAGGTGTTTGGGCACACACAGTGATCTGTTTAAAATGATGATGGTTAGCATTTTAGTCTGAAAGCAAGAACGGCATAGGTGAGTGTTACATTTCAGGATCATATTCTGAATTTCCTCATTTCCTCCTTTATTATTAGATGCTCCTTTTAATTCTTGATTAATTTCTTTCTGTCTTTTTTATTTATTTATCTCCTAGCTTAAAGGCTGCTGGTGTACAGAAGCTTAGTTCGTTTTATTATTGTGAGGTCTTGGGTTGAGGTTATATGTTTATATATTTTTTAAACAGAAATATACCAACCCCATATCAGTTTCTAGCTTTCTGTTGTTTATCCAGTTGCTCAGCTTTTGCATGCAAAAGCTGACTGGTGAGGGCAGAATCAGTCCCTTTAGAAAGATCATTTCCATGTCTCCAAATTTTAAAATAATCACCTGGTTTGTGTTGTGTAAATGCTCACCAAACTGGTTGTTGAGACTAGCAAAGAGTTGTGATAAGCAGATACCCACCCATTGTAACAGAGGAGATGTGCTGCTGTAGTTACAAGATGGAGTATCCAGAAATCTGAGTTGAGGTACTGACTAGCCTACCCTGTTTTAAAGTACATTTGGGTTAATGCCTTCTTTCAGTACTATAATGATATGTTTATTCTTTTTGTCTCTCATTAGTCTGCCACATAGACAAACCAATGTCAGGATAATTTAAAAATGAAATTATAAAAGAGGATGAGACATTTCTGTTCTTAACATAGCAGTTTCTTTTGAGGCTGTTGAATAAGATGTATTTAACTGAGGAGGGGACATAGCCCCTTTGAAGATAACTCCCTTAACTGTGACAAAGAATAAAGAAGTTTGCACCAGAAGGATTTTTCCTCTAATCTGAATTTTCTGCATCATCTTGACTAGTCTTGCAAAAGACTTAAGCAAAAGCCACTCCAGACATGAAGCAGATGAGTCTTCCTTCTGCAAGCACTTTGTTAATATCCAGGTCTGGGTGACAACAGACAGGAACAGTCCCTTAGAACCTAATAAGGAAAGGCCCCACTACTCTCACCAGTGGGGCTGGAGGTCACAACAGCACTTTGAGGAGCAGCAAGCAGTTTTCTAACCACCTCTGAGGAAATACCTGCTCTGCTACAGACAGATGTTGCCAGTGATATCCTGCTACTTCCTGCCAAAATTACTCTTCCTTTCTAGCTGATCTTGTGGACTAGGCCAGTGAGCAATTGACCACTACCATCTGGCTATGACCATCCAACTAATTCCTCATCCACCAAACAGTCCACCCATCAAATTCATATCTCTCCAGTTCATAGAGAAGGATGTTGTGGGGGACCAGGTCAAATGCTTTACAGAAGTCCAGATAGATGACATCCATACCTCTTCCCTTTTCTACTGATAGAAAGCCACTAGGTTGGTCAGGCAGGACTTCCCCTTGATGAAGCCATGCTGGCTGTCTCAAATCACCTCCCTGTCCTCCACGTGCCTTATCAGAACTCCTAAGAGTATATATTCCATAATCTTGCCAGGCACAGAGGTGAGGCTGACAGTTCAGGTCCTGCTTTCTACCCTTTCTAAAAATGGGTGCGATGTCTCCCTTTTTCAGTCTACAGGGACTTTATCTGACTGCCATGACTTTTCAAATATCGGGGAGAGTGGCCTGACAACCGCATCAGCCAACTCACTCAGGACTCTGGGATGCATCTCATCAGGTTCCATAGACTTAAGTATGTTCAGGTTCCTGAAGTGGTCACGAACCTGATTTTCTCTTACCATGCTCCCCCGATTCCTACCTTGTGGTCCATCCACTTGAGAGCTGTGGGAAGAAAGGTTGCCAGCAAAGACTGGGGCAAAAAAGTTGTTGAGTACCTCAGCCTTCAACTCATCTGTTGTTACAAGTTTGCCACTCTTGTTCATCGGGACAGGAGTATGCTTTCTTAGACCTTCATGGAGATTTGACATCATATCAGGGCTGAACTATTTCTAGGGCAAGCCATTAATGAATACAAGGTGCCCAGGTGTAGAAGACAAAAATCAAGTATAGTGATGATGGGGTTGAGAGTGTTTGGAGAGTGTAAGGGCCAATAAAGCTGATATCACTGTGGGAGTCTGCTATAGACCTCCCAACCAAAGCAGTGAGGTGGATGAATCTTTCTATAAGCAGCTGGGAGAAATCTCACAGTCGCTTGCCGTTGTTCTTGTGGGGGGTTTTAACCTCCCAGGTATTTGCTGGGAAAACAACATAGCAGAGAGGGAACAATCCAAGAGGTTCCTGGAGTGTATGGAGGATAACTTCCTCACATGGCTGGTAAGTGAGCTGACCAGGGACGGTGCCCTCCTGGGCCTGCTTCTTGTGGGGAAAGTGAAGGTTGGAAGCCGTCTAGGGCACAGTGATCAT
>VZZY01016399.1:2271-16395 GCA_013400335.1 Eurystomus gularis
GTTTTAAACTAGGGAAGCAAACACAGGAAGCTGAAAGTAGACTTAAAAACAAACTTGAAACTGCCTGTCTTATCTAATAGTCTACCTTTCTAATAAAATTGAAATAAATCCTAATGTCTGTTATAGTCTATCTAGTATTATAGTCTATATAATAGCCTATCTAGCATTAATGGTCACTAAGTTCTGGTGCATGGGTTCCTGCTTCTAATTAACTCATAATTTTATTGACAATAATACTGCAACATGATAGTACATTGTACCAGGAAAAACTACCATTGGACAATTTCTGTGTTGAATTGACTGCCTGGTCAATGAGGTCTGTATGTCATAGTCTTTCTTGAACACAAATATTTATTCTGGCATTTAAAAATAAATTCTCACTTGGCTTATATTTGACCTTGTGGGTCCATTGTGCAGGATCTTTTCTGCCTTGTCTTCATTATCTTTTTATTGTTATCTTGTCATTATAGATCACCTGCATGGCCTTCTGTGTCCGTAATTCCATTTTAAATGATATTGATTTGTCTGCATTTTGGCAATGTAAGGTACAGAGCGTACCTCTTTGTTGTCTGAGAAGTACGAGGGTAGAAAAAAGGAAAATTTCTAAGCAGTAGCTAATAGGGCTAGCTGCACAGACCTAGGCCCAGGTTTAACCATAACAATAAAATCTCCAATTCCTCTTTTTTATAAATAGTGTTTTTAATTGAAGTTCTTTATTTAATGTTGAATTTTTTTTTTTTTTTAGAGTTTTTGCTGTTGGTTGCTCTTTGGGGGGAATGGGGATATCTAGAAAAACAGTGTAAGGAATGCTGTTACTCTCATTAAACTTCTGCCTAAGCCTTGGGCATTTAGTTTCAGGGAGTCCCTCTCTGTTTTACTGTTATAGGTGATACAGTCTTTCAGAGGATTGTGTAGTTTTGTCTCATTTTTGATAGCCTGGTTCAGGAAGAACAGACAGGAGCAGAAAATCAGGGCCTTGTCAGATGCATTTGTCGTCTTTGCAACCACTATGACATATTTCAAGGTCAAACCTATACTGCCTTGGGCTCCAAGTAGCTCTTTGGACATAATGTGGGGAAGGGAAACTTTGTGCTAATCCTTGATAACATGCCTCTCAATTTTTTTCGTGTAGTTTCAGCTTTCTTTCCCCCCCAAGGAAGTGTCATGTACTTGCCATAACCTGCAGAAAAAAGCACATCAGGAAAACTTACACATTGACTTTCTTTGCTTATTTATAGCACGTGTAGAAACTGTCATAAGCTAATACCTCACATTTTACAGTTGAAGTGGAGAGGTGGTTAATCATGTATGTTTTTCTTCTTTTCCCCACAAAAAAGAATCTTCTCTCCAAGTAAACAGGAAAACACTTCCAAAGCACTACAAAGCAGGAAAATATTCCCAGGTCAGACTTTGTCTGACTGAAAAAAAATTCTTCTGTTTGAAAAATTCTGAATACTATAAAATGCTTTATCCTTTCTTGTTTTCTTTAGGAAATAAGTCCTATTAAATGTCCTAACCTCTGATGATATTATGGTTTAAGTTCATAACTTCAGTAAGAAATGGTACCCCTCTTTGTTTGCAGGGACAGTATGTAACTGTTGCAAAGAAGTGAAACAATCTTTAAAGATGAGGACTATAATTTCTTTACAATGTCTAGTGCTCCAAAACCTGATTCTGCTTTAAGAAGAAAACTCTTTGAATGTGTCTGTGCATTTCTTTCATCACTGCATACTTGCATAGTCTGCCTTCAGCAGGTGAATTATGCATCATGAGTCAGGCAGAGCCATTTTTTATAGATACTTACAGACTAGGCTTACGCAGTTCTGCTGCTTCTTAGTATTTTTCCATATGGTTTTCACAAGACTTTGCAACTTTCAATCCAATTTGTCAGAAAAATAGACTACAAAAATGAGGAGTTGGGTACAGAAGGGCCTGAAACTAGTCATGCCATGTAAGGGTAAGGCAGTTGTAATGATCTAAGTTACTCACTTGGAGAGTCAGCAGACAGCTGAGTGTGTGCTTGTACGTATGTGTTTATGTTGGCTAGCCACTTAGCCTGTGGATAGTTGAAAAAACAGCCACATATCACATCCCATTGTTTATGCAGCCAGAAAGGAAATACAGGGTGAAAGAGTAGAAAAGGATGAGAAAAGGGGCTGGGAGTGGTGTGGAGGACAGGACCTGGGCAAGGTAGTGTTCTGCAGAATGGTGTCTTAGCTGACATTCATTTTGCTGCTCACAGACCTCATGCATTCATAAACTGTGGCTGAAACTTCCAGTGTTTGTTGTCATATTCAGGTGTTGCAGACCAGTTGTATCTCTAACATGAAACATTGCCATGGGTGTGTGTAATGTCTCTTGTTGAAAATTCTTCTGTCATCTGAGCATTAAAATATTTTCTTGATAACTGAAGGAGTTTGCCACCTTTTTAGTTTAGAGAAAAAATATCCTCTCTCTTCTTGCTGCTGATAAACACCTAACTGTTAATAATTATTTTAAAGATGCTCAGATTATGATCCTTTTTTGCTTTTTTTTTTGCTCTGTAAGCCTCATGGAAACACTGCCCCTTGAGAATAGTGTGCTTGCTGTATTGACAGAGCTTGTACCCACAGTACCAGAAGAGCCTGAGATGAGTAGCGTTTCCTTTTATCTGGTGAACAGGGTGCGGGGCTAGTAACAGAATCAAGGCTAGAACTGATTGCTTGTCTAGTAGATGCTCTCCTTGTATGTAAATTTATTCATCTAAAAAAAGACTTTCCTTGAAAGTGCTGCATATGTTACTACTGAAAATTGTAGTTTATGCTGCTACTGTCACCTCTGTCTACTTTTTCAGGAGGGTTACTATCAACTTGCTATAGTTTTCTTTTTTCAACATGAATTTCTTTTTAAATGGAGGATTCAGTGAAATCTTAAGCATCTCTAGAGGCTATGTATCAGCTAGGCTGATATATAATCCTGAGAATTTAACAAAGAGTCAGAAATTCAGTGATTATTTTGGTGGAACTGTGTATTCGTGGAGTTAGATTAAAGACTACACTTTTACCGGTGTTATTTCAATTTTTTTTCTCTGATTGACCTGTTAACAGACCAGTTGTTTCTGTCCCTTATCCTCTTTTTGACAAAGTAGAGCTAACTGAATCCACAAACTAATGTTTGCTTGCGACAGTCTGGTACTAGCATGATAAATATATCACAAATATGTTAATTACCTCAGAGATGGTAACAGCCATTCGTCTTTATTTGGTGTTCCCACAGATGAACTATGCTTGAATTTGGTTTTATTTCTTCTTTTATTAAATCTAGAATAAGAAATCCTTTTCTGGGGAGCGATAAATTCTTTTTATCTTTTTGTAAAATCACTTCTCTTTTTTTGGATAGGCAATAAAAACAAGAATTTAGTATTAGAAAGAGTAATGTTGAGAAAATATATTTTGGCCTCCTGGCTTCTGAATTGAAAGCTTGAAATTTTTTTATAAACATGTCACAGGATCAGATGATAGCAAGAAAAAGATTGCTTATATGTTTGTGTACATACAAAATTGACCTTTGTGATGCAGCTTGACATCCAAACACTAAAAGCAGTCATTTGTTTTGACAGCAGAATTAATTGAGGCTAAAACAGTTGAAATTCCACTTGTATCAAGCTGTTCATTAGGAATTGCTGTCTGGCTTTAGTGCTGTCAGAAAAATAACCTGTTCTGCTATGATTAAATAGCAGAATGATGGTCGGTCCACTGAATTTGAGAGAGAGGTTGAATAAACTTTCTACTGCGGAAACAATTCAGAAGTGACACGCTACAAGGGGGGGCAGAATGTGCATTGATATCCAGCTGAGCTGTCAACTGGCACTGAGCCAGGCACGCAAAGCTTTGCCATTTGAAGCAGCATGTGAAGCATATGCAGTTTAAAAAAAATTGTCCTCCTTTCATGCATGATTTACACTCAAAGAGACAAACTTTTGTTTTTATTGAAAACAAGAATATGGTTTGTTATCATATTTGTAACTACAAGTACAGAATTATAGAGGTTTTTTTAAAGCTTTTTCTTGAAACAGATATGTTAATGTTTGTATGTGTGCATGCATGCGTGTGTAAACTGATTCCACAGGATGCAGGGAAAGGCACGTTTTTTTTCTTTTGCCTGAGTGTTTCCAGTTATTGAAAATAAAATGTAGTTAATAAAAATATATGCCTTCTGTCATGCTTACCCCCCTTAAACTAGAAAGGAAACAACTTCTAAAAGCAGATGCAAATGTAAAGCAGTTTTTATTTGATTTGTTGACTTCTTGATTTGTTTACCTTTTTAGCTCTGCAGGATTTTCCAGTTCATTGATATACTTACTGGGGGCTCTTTTTCAGGGTATGACATAATATTATCTTTTTCTTCCTAGTAATAGTAGTTTGCCTCTGTATTTGCCTTGTTTGTTTAAGAATCCAAACAGTAAAACTTTTTTCCCCCCCTCTATTGGAGGAAAGTGAAAGTTATTTTATTGTTTTGACCTTAGCAAAACATTCTCCCAATGCCTCCCTCCCACAGGTTTTGTGTAAGGGGTGGACAGAAAGGTTAGAAAATCTATCTCTAGGGTTTTGTGAAGGTAAGTTTTGTAACTCTTCTCAAGGCATTTGCCAACAAACTTGACTGTCTTCAAGGTAATTGGTATCAGTTTGTAGATAAATTAAGTAACAGGTGTAAGGTTGTTATTTATAAACTCTCTTCTGTAGTTGCCTTGTGTATGCTTTGAAAATACTGTTGCCATAGACATGGGCTAAATCTGTAGTAGATACTGTAATATAATTTACAGTTGAATTACATTTTCTTCGTTTATCTTTGAATAAGATTAGTATCTCCTTATTGCTAGCCGTACACTTTGCCTCTTAGTGTCGTGAAAGCCCACATACTCATGTCTCTTGAAACAAGAAAAACAGTACATATCTGTAGTGTCTAGGAGATGCATCCTGAATTTACACCAGTATCCCACTGTAATTCATTAGATTAATTGAAATGTTAAAATTCCATTTATTCAAATTACCTTTTGCCTTTTCTGTTCTGGCAAACCGAAACTTCCTTAATTTCAAGGTCCTAAGAACTGACCCACTCCTGTTTGCTTCAGTCTCACGTCAGATAGCAGTTGTCTACTTCCCGTGTGTATGTAAAACCCTCATCCATTTGCCTTTTCTTCATGCCCATATCTGACCTGATGGTTGAATGCTGTGAGCTGCAGCAACTTGCCTTGGAAAATGCTTCAGGGTGTTGCTTGGTGGGAATGTTTACATACAATTAGAGGAGTTTGCTCATTTTTGATGCCTGCTTCCTTTGGAGAACACTAAATTCTCATAAGCATCCTGATAGCAAGTTGTGTATCCTTAAGTGACTGAAATCCCACTATGTATTCGTATCTTTGTCTGTTATAAAGGCTAACCTTCATTTATGCACTGTATTGGTTTTTCCTGTTCTGTGTGTGTACAGTAACAAAAAAAAACAAGTCTGTAGAGGTATTTGAGATGCTTAAGCCATAGTTACCATTTTATGGATCAATGTAACAACAGGCAGACCAGACTGTAAAAAAGTTACCTTGAGCATGAAACTATACATGCTTAACCCAACAAAATATTAATTCAGAGACTTTTGCAAGGGTTGGACTAGATCTTGTCTATAACTTCTTACTTTGTCTCCTAAGCATCTTAAAACGTATTTTTTATTTTACAGTGCAGCTTTATTTCTAGTATTTGCTTTCATTTTGTGCTCATAAGAATGCTTGAGAATAGGCTTCCTTCACAATTCACATTGTTGTCTTGTCTTGTTATTAGAAAAAGAACAAAAGAAATCTCAATGCTTTGACTGTAGTACTGCAGAATATCATTATTGTCATAATTATTGTCATCGTTACTGTCATCGTTATTGTCATCATTACTGTCATCATTATTGCATATGGCAACATCTAGATAGTCCTTNNNNACATCTAGATAGTCCTTTTCAGTGCTTTGGACTACCATGTGGCAGGGACCCTAGAAACTGCTTCAGGGAATTACTGCAGTCCCCAACATCAGCAGTACTTCTGAAATGTGAAACAGCTGCTTTTCTTTCTTTGGGAGTGGCAACAGAGAGTGAATTTGTGTATTTGCTTCAGAAATTTGGGTCATTATAATCTTCTACATTTTGAGTTGCAGTCCTTGTTGCTGTTAAGCTTTTTTCTATACTCAATTATTGGGCTCAAGTCTGTGAAGAAAACTTTTTGGCCTCATAGAGAAGAGGTAATGCATCCACCTTAAAATCTTTGTGTTGCCGTTACAAAAGTTACTGTGATACCAGCACTGGAGTTTGCATGCTTTGACTTGGATCTACGTATTACACCAGTCTGGCAATCTCCATTAACACCAACCCACTGGAAGTTTTTGACTGTATCATCTATTGACTAAGGAATTGGGAATCAGAAAGAAAGGTAGTTCAGAAGAGAAAGCTTTTTAAGGGTTTGTTTTTTTTCTCAGTGATAGTGCAGGTGCTTTTGTTGCTATATGCACAAGCGCAGTCAACAATGCAAGGGAACTTCTTAAGAAATCATCTGACTTCCTTATCGATGCTATGCTCCCACAGCAATATGTGTGCCTGAGGACTTTTGGCTGGCTAGGAAAATACAGCTGGTTCTAGCAGGAGATGATGTGGTCACAGTGCACACTTCTGGCTGGGCTACAGTAGCATTATTACCTTTTTTGGGCACAAAGACGTGCCCACAGGAGACACTAGCTTTTATGTGGGCTACCAAAAGTTCATCACAGCTATCCTGTTTTCTAAATCCGTAAACCATGGAGTGCCACAGAAAAAGTCTATTTCTGCAATGTTATTTTGGTTTAAAAATACCACTCCTCAGGCAGAACATGGTAATCTTTCAACTAGGCATATAGGAAGCAGAACTATTGGGAGACCTGAAGTTACAGAATAAAACTCTAGGAAAATTAAAAGCTGCTACAGATTTCACTGCACTCTGCTCAAAAGGGCAAAATATATCAAGTCACCTTTGCTGAAAGCAAATAACGCAACATGTGTTATACTGATGGAGGTGGGTTAAATACAAATTTTACAAAACCAGCAAGCATCTTTTGGCATTGGAGGACAATGCTGAAGGTAGTTTTCTAATGTTTGTGGATTCATTAAGGACAGCCACTGGCACCTTGAACTTCTGAGATTCATCCTGAAGGAGGAAGGAACCTATAGAAATTTGAGTGAAGTAGGAAAAGCTAGGCAAAAGACAGTTGGATGTTTCCTTTTTGCTTATGTTAGAAGTGAAAGTTAGAGATACTAATCTGAAATAAGGATGAGTTTTACAAAAGCCTTGAATATTTATTTTAATCATTAGTGTAAAAGAGTTAAGAGTCTGGAAATCAGTCTTAGTAGCTGGAAAGGGTAAAGAGAAAGATGGTATTCTGAAAAAGCCTAAATATTTTTTTTTTCTAAAAATATGTTTAAGTCTCTTGTTTACAGTTTTTTCCTTCTGTTTTTGTTTTGGGGATAAGTGTTTGTGATTGGTTTGCCTTTGTTGTTTTGTTGTTTTTTTTCCTGGCCAAATGGAAATATGTATAGAAGCAAGAAAAAGAAGTTGAATCCTTAACAAAGTGATGAAAAATATATTATCTGAAGTGTAGTGCTGAAGAAGTAATGGTTTTGTTCTTTGGCTTCTATGTTTTGTGGTATTTTTCCGAATTTCTTGCTTGATTTATTTTAAACAATAGAGTTTATTCCTAAAATAAAATATAGATTAAACCAGTGTGGGGATGTAGACATCTATGGTTCTCTTAAGTCCATTTTTCTGGATTTTTTTTTTCTGGTTTTTGTTTTGCAAGATACTCAGATTTGCTGATTTGTGGACCACACCAACTTTGGTTTGCTGTCAGTTCAGTGGAGAGCAAAGAAGGGATTGGAAAACCAGCTTAAAATAACCCATGTATTTACAGTATTTAGTAGAATGACAGAGCTGTTAGGAATTTGTATTTCATCTTGTTATATTGAATAATTAGACTTACATTTGAAATTATTTTATAATTGCAATTTAAAGAGGAGTTAAGACTGCCATTTGAGATTGATCTTTTGATATTCTGCTCTCAAGAGCTTCATTTGGAGGCCGAACAATTACATTATGATAAATGGAATATGGATTCTGTTCCCAGATTCTCATCCTGCTGCTAGCACTCAGATCTTTTTTTACTCACAGGGAAAATTTTGCAGACTCAAATGCAAGTCATTACTTTGAGCACACCTTAAAAAAAAAAAAATCATCAGAAGTTGCAAAATTTAAAAGAAAATATCTGGTAGATTTTATTTGTCTAAAGTAATTCAATTTGCTTAATATCAGTGAGTACTGAGTTACATAGCTTCTCAGTTGTCTTTCTGTTTGTTTGACATAAGCATAATTTTTTTTAATTTGCTGTTTTGAAAATGCTATCAAAATGTAGCATTTAAACTGAGTTGGACACAGTTTTCCACTGCAAGAGTTACGTATACATACTGGGGTTTACATTACAAATAGAACCATTGGAGGCACTTAACTGTGTACAGTCAAGTACAAATTAATCCCAGTTGTGTAATTTACAATGCTAATTCACAATTGTTTGCTATTTAAAATTAAACTGAAGTGTTGTAGTCTCCATTTTTCCTGTATCTGAGATCTGTTTATGTCAGCTATTTGTTTTAAGGCTAAGAATATGACATACAACATTTTGAAAAGATTACAAGTGAAAATCGTGGAAAATGCTTTCAAGTACACCTTTTATTTTATGTGAAAACACCCTGAAAATTGCACAGCGCTTGGTTTTGTGGTGGTTTCTCATGAGTAATCATAACTTCATAATAAAGATAAATCAGAGCACTTACTAGCAGGCATGTTTTGGGGCAGGAGTGAAAATAGTTTCCGTTTGAGGTTTCCACTTCACTTTACTACCAGTTGGTTTTAATTGAAATTTTCAAGATTTTAAACTCTCACTGTTTTTTCTGCCCAAGAATGGCTCAGAGTGGGTTAAATAAATTCTAGGTTGAAGCCAGGTTGAAGGAATGAGGGTCAGGACATACTTTGACTGTTACCTTGTGTCAGCTGTAATGGAATGTCATAATGTTGAATTTATTTAGATATAGTACTTAACTAGTGTTCTCTGGTTTTTTGTCCTGTTTAGCAGTAATTAATTTTCTTTAAGTTTTTTATGTTCCATTTTGATTTTTCTTTATATAGCTCTTGTTCATTAAAAGAAGACACATTGTGAACTTTACACTGATATGATAATATAGATGCAATTTTGAATGAGAAGAGGTCACCAATTAGAGATGTTTCGTGTGGTTATAATAACATAGGCAATTGAATTGTGCACTATTATTTTAATTTTTCAGTATGAAAGTGAAAATATTTAATGATTTGCTGCACGTGTGTGATTTTGCCAATGGCATTACATTGGCAGGGTAATTGTGTGTTTTGGTTACCACCTAAATTTATAATTAGATTATCTTGTCTTTTCAGGAAATATTAATATTTGTTAAAATATCTTAGATTAAATTTGACTAATGTTTGTCTTCATTGTCATTTCTTTAAGGCCCTATTGAATTTGAAGAATGTAACACATCTAGTGCAGTTGAAGGTGAGTTGTGGCATAGTTATTTACAGAAGAATGCTGTGGATAAGGACCTGAAACTGTGCAGTGAAGTGTATTCAGTCTGTGAGTCTGTATAACTTTAAAGTACTCCAGTAGACTAAAAAGCAGTTTTCCTTTTGAGAAACAAATTTTCAATGAAAATAAGACCTATGATACTTCATAAGCCTAATGCACAAAGGTTAGAGAATTTTAATGTTTCATGTAAATATACTTCAGTTAAGATGCTGTCTTTTCAGGGGTTTAGATTTGGTTCAGTTTTGACTGTTGTAACTAAATTTGCAAGTGTCAAAACACAGCCCGAGTTCTTTCTGTTATTACCATTTTAGTTATACCAAGTCCAATGCAGTGTTATGGACACAAAGCTTTTCTTTGTTGGTGTAGCTTATTTTGCTATGGGGATTGTTTTAAGTGGTTAAGAACTGCTTTATTTGCATAAGCTATGTATTTACTTTTGGGACAGCAGAGTTGACAGTATAGCGATAGCAGCTGACAACATTTAGGTTTCCAAGATTGCGGCCAGGACTTAAATCTTTTCTGACTGAAGAAAAGAGAGCAGAAACAACTCTCATACTTCATTTTTCTTTGTTTTGGGCTGCATAAGGTACAAAAATAAAGCCAAGACTAGCATTTTAAAAGAATTCTGGAGCAAATTCTGTCTTTAATAAAGTATAAGATAAAGCTGAATAAGACTGGAGAAATTCCTTATGTGCTGTGTAATGTATTTCTGTAAAGGGGAAATTTTTTTTTTTTTTTTGTTAATGGTGTGCTTGAATTGTCAGTTGTTAAATTTTGGAAATCAAATTATTTCCACTATTTTGCTCAAAAGCATGCTGTCAATAGTATCATACGTCAAAACAAAATTGTAGACTAGTTGGATCAGATGCTTGCACACTTAGTCATTTTGTTTGGCAGTTTGCTTTAGCAAAAGTTGAGGAGAGAAGCAGATATGATATCAAGTCTAATGGAATATTTAAATTATTTTAATTTCAGTACATTGAACAGGTATGAAAGCAAACTTTTTTCTGTACTATAGCTGTATATATCTGTTGCTAAAAAAAGAGAAGAAACGACAGAGAGGAAGCATGGTTCCAGGCTCTGTGAGAGCCAGCCCTCGAGCTGGCTGCAGCAGCTGGGAAATCATGATCTCCGCATCAGCTGGAAAGCCAAGAGATGTTCTCTTTTTTCACAAGACCAAGATCCTCCTTCTGTAGGAGAGTACAGGGGCTTACAGCTACCAGAAACATGCAGGGAAATAACAACAGGGTGTTGAACTGCAGTAGCTGGGAGAGGCAGGGTTCAGTTTCTGATCCAAGTGCATTGGCTATTCAAGATCTGCCAGACCTATTGAGTTTCTGTGAGCACGGTTCCTTTCCTCAACACCTTTTTTTCTATTAAAAAAAAAAGCAACAATTTGCATACCCAGCTCGGAGAGTTGCATGTACAATGCAAATCAGTTTTGTAAAGACTTATGTTACTGATGTGTTGAATCATATTTTATTTAAATTTTGGTTGTTATGTTACTTAACAACAAATTGGAATAGTGTTCTCCTAGTTTGGCTCCGTACCTGTCTCTCCTGTTAGATTTTTGTATAATTTGTGGCAGCATTTAAAATGTATTGGCATTGGTATGCACCCATGTTTGATGTTGCTATATACATACTTATCTCTTTGATCTTTAAATGAAAAGTGTTTGTTCCATAGGGATAAAACCACGGAAGAGGAAGCCTTTTGGCTTATCGGGAATAATGAAAAAAGAAAAAGATACTGAATCTGTGTAAGTATATTTCCATCTTGAAGCCTTGTCTTGTTTGAAAACTGGTAAAAGTATGAGGATAAACATTAGCTGATATTTAACAGAAGATGAGTTTATAACAGAAGTTTAGAGGAATGCTGTGAATATGAAAACATCACCGCTATTTAAGATTTTTGTAACTAAGGATTTAAAGGAAATAACATAAATGTATGTGTAGTAGTCTACTCATGTTTCATTCTTTCTTTCTTTCATTCCTGTGCATAGGTAAGTAGTTCTCCCTTGTTCTACATTTGAGCATTGTAGATAACGTGATCCTCATGTGTACTCCTAATGAAGTAATAGCTCTCTACATAGAAAGTGTACTGGATGCCTGTGTTTGCAGAATTGAAGCTTCAGTTATTCTTTTATTAGAAAACTTGTGTACAATATTGAAGGACAGAAAAATCTTTGAATGTTTTTTCAGTACATTATGCACACTCCTTTCTGAAAGATCATAATTGTAACTCATGACCGATGTTCCAGCTATATCCTTTGCTGTATTCATCACACATGTTCTGTCTGCCAGGAGTTAAAACTCTCCAGAAAGTGAGTTTGAATAAAAGTTCTTACATGGGTTGGTCAGAGGTTTTTTTTGTAATTTCTAGATATGTTATAGCAAAGTATTTTATTTAACAGAAAATAGTTACAATTTGGCAAACTTGCCAGTACAGAAATATTCTCAGAGGCAATATCTGCATACATACTTTTTAAAATCACTTGAAATTTTTTAGCAGCCTTAGTTTTTAATATAATGCTGAAAAATTAATGACCTAAGAAGTACAAGTGCTAATTATTTGTACATTAAAAGTGTCATATAGCTATTTTTTTTCTGATGTTTGATTTTAATAGTGATACACTTCTAAACTATACTTTTACTCTCTTTGTCATGTCTTTAGGCCTCCAAGGTGTTGGGTTTTTTAAGTCATTCCTCTTTAAGTCATTTGTGTTCTTTCTGTGAGTTATTTTTTTCCCCACACTCTCTCCTGTACTGTAACTGAGGTGGAATAAATGGTGAGAGAAGTGTTGTATATCTTGTGATTTTGGTCAGCAATAATCTGATAATAGTAGTGTTACAAAGAATGATATTTTCTGATGAAGGTCTAGTTTAAAATAATTAAATTAAAATATAATAAATTGTGATATTAATGTTTTAAACAGCTTTAGTGCCTTTTAAAAAAAGTAATCCGTTCTCTCTGAAAGAACTTTTAGTACACTTTTTTTTTTGTGATGCAAAACTGTTGCAGTATCAAATAACAAAAAAGGATGTTTGATTGTTTGCCTTTTGTGTCTTGCATTTACTTAATTGCAAAATAGTGATTTTGATAGTATTGAGTACTGTTGTATGGTTGAATTTTCTAGCTGTCAGCTTCTCTTGTTTTGCCACCACATGGGTTATTACTCAAGCTAATCTCATGTCATGTATGTTATAAGCCTCCTTGCAAACCAGGCATCTCCTTCCGTCCATTCTTTGGCAGGTGATGAAATGTATGCTGGCCCCAGCAAAGATTTAAGGCTCTTAATAGTAGTTTTCTGGAGCCATTAAAGGCCTGGTAACTCCAAATTAATTTTTCGCAGGTGTATGACTCAGTGTATCCTTACTCAGAGATCATGTTTTTCTTTGAGCTGTAACAGAAAGAAAATTTTCTTAGGCACTAAGGGCTAAAAACTAGCTTCTACACTATGTGGAATGCTTTTTACCTTTGTATGTTTATCCATTGTAGTATCTGAATACATTTCTAAAAGGTGCTTTTTCCCAAAGATATTTTTTTAACGTTGAAAGATAATCTCAGTGTCTCCAGAAAAAAAATTGTTTTTCATGGCACAGAGAGGTCATCAGAAAATTTAAATCAGCTCAGCTACTCTGAAATAGGAAAAGAATTTGCCTTACTTTTCAATAAGTTGGACTGAAATTTGATTTATATTGTTTTATGTGTTTCTGTATTTACACACAATACAAAAATGAATAGATTCTGAGGTCAGAAAGAAAGAAGTATGATGGCATATTGATCTCCTATGTAGCACATGCTGTTGGCTTTTACAGAGATTCTTGCATTAATCCATAACTTCTAAATGAATTAGAACCTCATAAATAAATAACAGAATTAATCATGTGCTTAAGTAAAAATATTCTAATAGTTTATTATTTCTTTAAAAAACTATTGTTAGTCTACATTTTGTCAGATTTAATCTTCAGCTGATGACCCTGTTATAGGCTGTACATGACAAAACTCTGTATCATCAGGAACTTCTCTGCTTATAGGGGTCAAGTACTTTCTTAATCTCTTGTTAAATTAGGCTGTAAGCTTATTTACTTTAGACTTTCCACATCTAGAAAACTTCATACGGTTTTTAGGCTTTTCAGTTGATCAATGCTGTTTTTAAAGTGTTGACACCTAAACTGGATGTTGTGTTGAGTAATAGTTTTACTACATATTGCTATACAGTTAAGTCAAGGATTTCACTTCTTTTTCTAACCACTCCTTTGCATTATTTTGTTGGCTTAGTTTTCATCTACAGTCCTTAAATTCTCTTGCAGAATCCCCATTTGCTGAAATATTACCTTATACAAGAAGCATGGCCTAGTTCTTTAATCTTAAAAGAAAGATCGTTCATCTAGTGATGTAAAAGTCTAAAACCCGATCTCCTCATTTTCCTCTTCATCAGCATTTGCAAACTGTTGAGTTTTCCTTTTTATCTTGAGAA
>VZZY01016401.1:0-54179 GCA_013400335.1 Eurystomus gularis
TACATTATACATTATAAATTATATAGTGTATGCTACATATTACATATTATATACTATATTATATATGCATGTGGATTTTGATTTATCTTGCAAAACATTTATTATTCTGATTGTACAAGCCACTACAGAGATAATGAATTTTAGACAACACTAAGCATCAAAGTTAACAGTATGTCATAAACCAGGAATATGTCTTTCCCCTGTGTGATATTTCTACCACTTTTTATCTCTAAATCATATTTTTTGTTTCTAAATTATTTCCTATGGCATAAAGTCTGATTCTAGAAATACCAGTCAATAGTGATGGCTCTTTACTTCATTTTTTTGCTGTTTTCTCCTGTTTTGCTTTCTCTAGCTGTTGAAAAATGGCTTTGATTGCCAAAGTTTGCTCTCTCAATGGTATTATAAAAATCTGTTACTATGGTTGCCAGTTTACTTTGTTGCAGAAGATAAGAATGGCATAACTGTTCCAAAAGTCCCCTATTTGGAGGAAAAAAAGCCAAGATTGACTGTCTGTGTATTGTTTACTAAGAAAGAAAGAAAGAAAAAAAAATTAAAATATCAGTTGCACATACCACATTATAAAGCTAATGGGACAAGGATAATGGGACTATCACGATGTACAAGACATAGGAGTATCCTGTAAATGATTTCTCATACAGAGCACTGTCCATTCAAAGAGACCATAGAGAATTACTTTTGAAAAAGAAGTTCTGAAGAGATAAAACGTTTTTCATGAGGGGTGATGAATAAGCAGTCCAAAGATATTTAAGATATGTGAGGAACCTTAGGGACTTTGTAAAAGAAAACCAGAATTTATAAAGACATATAATTCTGAAGTCCCTGCAGGGGAGGCTCCATTTCATGTCTAATGTTGAAGAACTGTAATTTACATAATACTAGGACAAACCTAGAGCTGGGGTCATACAGTCAAGAACAGTAGATAAGAGGATATCTGAAGAAGTAACTGGTTGAGCTGATGCATTACCTACTAAGGGTCTAACAGCATTGCCGGTGCAAAGCAAATGTTCCATTTTTCAATTTTTAATCCATGAGTAATAAACAAAAGCATGTGCAATTCTCTCAGTATTGGGAATAAAGTACATACAGTATTCTTCTTAAGTGTTAGAATTATTTCATTTCAATTCATTACAGCCATAAAATGGTATGTTGATAATAACATAGGCAGAGATTGAAAATGAAAAATCCACAAAATTGAATTCTGTCACCACAGAAAGCAGAAAATACTTAATGGAGCAACTTACTACCTGATTTGTGAATAATGGGAACATTTGCATTATATTTATAGTTATTGTGTGCCTTTATCACTTTTATTGGTGTGCTGCAGTATAGCCCTTTGAAGGTCTGCCAAACCACTGCGGCTTGCTCAAATGCAGGGCTGAATTTTAATTAAGCTTAGCAAAATACTCATTGAATTTGCTGAGCCTGATTAGGCCAGTCATCCTGACAGACGTGTAAAGGGCATCTTGCTTACTTGTTTTAATAACTGACAGAGGAAATTAATATATTTTCATAAAATAGTTAAACATGCAAAATGCAGGCTGTCATCACCTCTTTTCACTGAGAACCTTAGTTTTTTTGTATTAAATATGGCTGCCAAAGATTTCTTGGAATTATGAATTACAAAAAACTGAAGAGTAATTCAGTATTCATATTTATGAAGAGCAATTCTAAAAGATATGTACTTTGTTCCCCTAAAGTATTCCCCATAATACAGCAGTCCAGTGGAGTTTCTATAGTCTCTGCAGAGTAATGTTAAATACACTTGCAAGTGGATGACTTCTTACAGACAACTTTTTACTTTTTCATGTAAGTGATATTAGGACCTCCCTCCAGTTTATGCAGTTACAGCATGCACTATATATACCAGTATCTTCAATCTTTCCTGTGAAGCATGACCATCAATTGCAAAATCAAATATTCTTCTTTATCTCTTTTCTCTGTGACAGTGACATCTTCACTTCTTTAGAGGTTTGAGTCAGGTGCATTTTGACATAGTAGCAATGTCCTTAAGACACTGCTTAGGAATGCTGGTTTTGTTGTTCTATTTCCACAGTAAGTTCAGCAGAAAGAAGCTTGTGATGTATTACAAACAAATGTAAAATAGCTCTCCAGCCAACCAACCAATTATCTCTAAAACATTTTTAGAAATAAATAATAATAGATTTAAAAAAAAAAAAAAGCAAAGGTTAAAAAAGGCAAAGAAGGATGATACATGACAGCATTCAGAGTAAGCTGTTCTATGTCCTAAGTTTCACACTCCTAACACTAGGTGTGAAACATCAGTAGGGTAATGATGTACCCTAATCTTTTATACAGTGAGCAAGACCTTTGATATTCACTCAATTTAACTTCAGTATTGTTGTCATGAAAGGATATGAAAAGTACACCAAATTAGTAGACAGAATTTGTATTCATTTTCAGGTGCTTGGTATTAGGTTATAAGCAAACAAATTTTTAGCTACAAAACTGAAGATTCCATATTCAGTGATTGAACTTCAGTGACCAAAAAATCCCAGAGAAAACAAGGGTGATTTGCAGCAGAGGCAAGAGTAGTAAATAAATTGCCACAGATCACAACACTTAAAGACAGAATTACAGAGACCCAAGAGCTGTCTTCCGTCTAACCGAAAAGGTAATAAAAACAGAAATGGGGAAGATGCACTATTGAAAAGGGCAATATGTAAAATTAAAAGAAGGACAGTAAATTAATGTTTTCTTTTCCTTCAGTACAGCTAACACTTTGCCTATGTACACAGAAGTAAAGGGTGGAATAGATGGTGCTAGTGTTTGATTTCACTGCTCAGTAGCAATTTTTATAAGTTTTGGTATGCAAATTCTAAGCCGTGTGTACCAAAAATACAGAAGTACTTGGACAAAAGATTCTGTTACAGGACTTTGTCTCAGTCTACAGACAAATGCCCAGTAAACAGAATAATATGTTTTTCAAAAATATTGTTCATTTCACACCTTTCCACTGCCTCTTGTAATTAATATTCTCTGTTATTAATCAAGTTTAAAAGATAGAAACCTATGTCATCATTGCTATTATATTATGAATTTGAACGTTTCCGTGTCTAAGCAAAGGATTTTCTTTTAATAAGCATACCAGAATTGGACAAGAAACATCAGAAAACGAACAAACAAAAAAGCAAACCCAATGTGACAAAGGAGCCCTTTTACTGATTACTTAATTTACTGATAGAGAGAAGCTATATGGCAAAGGATTGTGTGAGTTATGAAGAAAATTTCCAGAAACATTAGCTGACAGAAAATTTTGCTTGTGGTAGAAGTACTGAAGTTTATTTTCTGCAATTCTACTGCCACATAAAAGAAGAAAAGAACACTTATATGTAGTGTCATCACTGTTCACTGCTGCTATCCATGGCATCTTCACATTGTCACACTTACAAGGGTCAGCCATATCCCCGGGATGGTATCTTAATTGGGGTGAAGTGTTTATTGTTCAAAGGACTGATGAAGTGTAGAAAATAATTAGCATATTCCAAACTCTGACTTTATTATGTTGTTTACAGGAATTTCCCTTTGAGAGCTGTACTAATGATATGCAAATTCATTCCTGTCTCACTGCCTAGCTTCACTGATATCAATACAAATTTATAAAGCAAAAACCACCATTATTGTTTCGCTATATAAAGATACATAAGCTTTATTGAGCTTAATGCAGTTCATTATTTCAAATTTTCATCTTATATCTCTTTGCTACAGAGATATTATGTATTTTTTATTGAGAAATCTACACAATTAAGATAAATATTACATTATATTGTTCAGTAGACAGATCAAGGCCACACAATAACTAAGGAAAACAGAAGTAACGTTTAGCCTTCTCAAGAAGCTTCAAGTAATAATTGTTTAACCTTACAGTTCTTTGGCCAAAAATGAACTGAAAATTGAACATAGAACATTTTTGTTCTATGTCTAGAAGAATGATGACATTATTCATTATACACAGGAATCATTCATGTAAAAATCAGTTTGATGAACTTTGCCAACGGTAATGCTTTATCTATTGTTTTATAAAAGTAAAATTATACACTTTTTTCAAGAGACTTGAATTAATTTAGCAGCTCCTCTTTGAATATCAAAATATTGAATCCTCTTTTTTCTTAAAGCAGCATTTTTATTGCAAGTTTTGTGAAATCAAGGCAGCTATCATCTATTTGTTCACAGTAGGTGCCTGCCTACCACCATCACTGTAATTTTGGCAGGCTTCCAAAAAGATACCCTCCGTCTGTTACCTATTTCATAGAAATGGCACCATGAGGTCCACTTGACCTGTGACCCCTCAGACTCCCCAGCAATTTAATAACAATTTTTTCTCAGTCAATTAAGTTGACAAAATGCTGCATGGAAACATTTCAGGGTCTACACTTTTATCTATGAACAAAATTCCCCAATCCTGGGGTTTTCTGGACTTCTCCACCAAGCTATGACTTTCAGACTCTCCCTTGTTGCAAGAGTACTAGAAAGCCTCAACAAAAGAGGGTGTCAAAATTTTCCCTTAACCCTGAAAAAAAAATTGAGTGTTGTAAAGCCTGAGGCTGTGTTACCTAATGAGAGAATGTGGAAGTGCTGAGGTTGACAGACTCAGTGAAGGCTTAGGGCTTCTGGCATGCCTCTTTTACAGCTGGAGGCTTGGAGGTTGCCTTTGACGAGGAGGAGAAATGCTATAGTTTCACAACCCATGTATTTGTTGGGACTTTGTGAGAACGACAAAGTTAGAGAAACTAGCATACGAAATTCTGTCACCACAAGCATGAATAATTCACAATGTGATGGGTTGTTCTGCTTCCCCAACAGAGCATCAAAATTAACTTTTATTCAAAAATACTAATCGTACTGATCCATATAAAGATATTTAAGATGTGACATCACAGAAAAGGTGTTTTTATTGTTCTGATAATAAAATGCATAAGGCTTCTGCATGTATGATACATTTTCTGGTTGGTGTTTCTTTTTCATTTATAACAGAGAGTCTGTTGATGAATACATATTGCAGAACTCTTCTTATTTTCAGAGGAATCATCATGTCACAGGTTCAACTAAGAAAATTTAAAAGCTGACACTTTGACTTGGGATATCCCTATGTTAGATTTCTGATTTGTTAGCAAAGGCAAATTATTTGATTGTGGTAAGATTTGTCAAAGATTGTGTCCCGAGCTGTCTGATTATTTAATGAACCTTAAAACTTCCAGTTACCCTAGAGCAGAGAAAGAGAACAGTAGGAATGAAGGTTAATTATTTAATTCCTGTCTTTTCTCTGCTCAACTCTGAAGGCCTGGACAAACATTAGATGGGGAAGTGAAAGGGAAGAGAAGGGAACATATGAGAAAGAGAATGGAAATAAGCTAAGTGATTAATCTTATAATTTGGAAATATTACACATTCTCATCATTAAATACAAATTCTGAAAATATAATGTGTATATTTTAGCATGTCTACTTTGTGTCTTGAGTAAATCTGGTGCAGTCTAGTTCCAATTATATTAATGAGAAGAGAAGAATTCACTGACATTCTGTTATAGCTCAACACCATCAGACTTCTGGCAAACAAGCAAAAAGAATTTACATTATTTCAGGATAGCAAGAAACCTCAAGGAGGGAAAGGCTCACGCAGATACACACACACACAGATGCACAGACTGATTATCTGCAGTCAGAAGCATATTAACAGAATATTTGTTTCATGAGTATTAAATGCACATCTTCACGGAGAGTACAATATCTATTGCCAATTGATTTGAAAAGGGAAACCTTAAAGCTATGAAACCAACTTTTTCTTAAAGTCACTCTTATAAATTCACATGGAAAGTATGCATAGAAAACACAAGTGAAGCTGAAGTAGAAATTACAGCAGAGATATTTTGGGTTGTCTATTTTTATATATGTACTTGCATGGGTGTGAATGTCTTTGTTCACAGAGAAAGAAAAAGAGAAAGAATATGCTGCAGCAGAAGCTTGTTCTGAGGAGAGATGTGGGAAATGATCATGTACATTGCAACAGCCATTAAGAACTGCATCTGGATCTACAAATGAAGTACCCAAGTATAACACAAAGAGAAGCTAATTTGCTTTTTTGAGAATGATTAGGGTTTTTTTTAAGAAATACTGAGAAAAAGTACTGACATTTCAAAAGCAATAAAGCTTTATTTTCAAAGGTAACATAGGAGTTTTATTCAAAAGGATTTCCTTTTTTTTACTTATATTGAAGTCCTTCTACTTTAGCATTTATATCCTAATGTCTTGTTCATCTGGCAAATACATCAGAACGACAAGGAGAAGCCGAGGAATCCAATTTCGTTTAATGTGGCTGCCTGTTTTTGGACTTTATAAACAAAACCGTGTGTTCCTGAAATTAAATATTGTCCTCATTTAAGTCAACAGTGAAATGTTTTGTGACTACCTTGTCATTCAGACTTCACAAGAAGACCTTCTTCTAAAAAACATGTGACCAACAAATAAAGACCTACAATGGAAGGACTCAGAGAGAAGGGCAATGGAATGCACCCGTGAATCTCAGAAAATAATGCAGTGTGACTGGCCATAGCTGTTGTAAACCAGATGACTTATGTCAACATCAAGGGTACCAGAGTGTGGTCTTTGATTTCGGCAAACAGCAATCAACAGTTGAGTGGATCAACTAATGGTGTAAATGTTTCTCCCTAAGTTCACTAAAAGAGTGTGAATGTCTTCCTGAGTTAACCATACCAGCATGGGGGGAATGAATACCTGGCTCAGCAAGATGTAGAGTACAAAACCTGAAAAATTAACAAAATAATTTTGAAGACAGCAATGGGCTTAAGCTGACTTCAACCCACACATATGTCTTCCTGGAGAGTGGTGATGTCCAAATATCATGATGGTAAGAATGCTACAGAGACAGGCAATGGGAATTACATTGCTGTTGTGATCCAACGGTGTATATTGCTATATTTTGCTAAGTGTAATTTATATTGGTATTGTGTTATACAATATATTTTATATTGTTTCACTAAAACAGAAATCCCATATAACATCAACTGTCTTCATATTAGTAAGTTTTCTATCCCTCCACACATGGAATACCTGAAAGAACTTGGTGTAAAGAAGGTAATGCTGAAAGGAGTAAGACAATTATTTACAAAACATGCATCCCTCGATTTGCCATGCAGAATAACTGCAGCATATCAAGTATTCTTAGGAAAGTGGCATGGACAAGAAAAACTCATTGCCTGAAGAACATAAATCAACTTCAAGGAGAGAAAGTATTTCTATATTGAAGGACAGAGATCTATGTCAGTGTGTGGATAAGGCTGAAACAATACAGAGCAAAGGTTTGTTGATGATATTTTTGTAGAGCTAAACTTACCTGTTGTAGAGGGCTTACTTAAAATGTAAAACAAACAAATCATAAAGAAATCATGGTCATGAGTAAATTGTAGGAAAAAGGTTAATTGACTTCAAATGGAAATGGATATTGTTTATTCCTTGTCTTCCTTTTAACTCCTTTGGGTAAACGTTAAGTGTCAGGAAAATATTGCTAGACACTTTCTTTTAATCACACCCAAAAGAATGATTTTCAGGAAAATATTGATGCTTACACTGAATATTAGAAGAGAACCTTGCAAAAGTGGTACTGTCCTATAATACAAAATCTTTGGCAATATAGCATAGAGGAAAGACTAAATGTCCTAATATCTCATAATTTTTCTAATCCAAACTTGTTACTGACTTTTTAAACAAGAAACTCAACAATATGTAACTAACTTAAATTCTAATCATGTATGTATTTCTTTCTTTTATGATTACTGCTCCCTAACCTCCTATAATTTCCAAGAATGCTGTAGGTTTCAACTGTGGTAGACTTTTTCTAACAATATCAGCACTATATTATCTGAAATACTACTGCTATTTCTTACTTTACCTATTGAGAAGTACTGCAAATATGATGCTGGGGTAATTGATAGTAAATGTTGACATTTTAATAGCAGCTACAGAAACAGGTGAGATTAAGGCCAGAATGGATGAGCTATTACTTCTGCACCCCAGATATAAATGGCATTCCTATGATTTATGAGTAAATTTAATGCCTTTCCTCTTTACTGTGTTCTACAAGGAAAAGAAGTTAAAATAGAAAAAAAAAAAAATCAAAATTCACATAGAATGCTTTAAAAAAACCTGAAGCTGAATATTCTCATATCCTTTTAAGCAGAATACAAAGTAAGACTAAACATTAAAATTTATTGCAGGTTAGAATAATGATTACTTGCAAACATTTAATAGGACAAAACTTTACTTGATTTTTCCTAGAAATAAGACTTACTGAATGTACTCCATTAACTGTTCAGTACCTGGTGCAAAGACCTCTTGATTGTTCCCTCTTAAATACAAAACATCCTTAGGAAATTTCTCAGGAAAACTGCTTAAAAATTAAGAAGTAATAGGCAGTGTCATACTTGTCTGTAGCACACTCAGGCTCTGTCCTAATGCTTGCATAAATCTACACTCACTCAATCCATGACTGCGAATATACAGAATAAGAATTGCTTTTTCTTCCTCCCTGCAGTATTTTTTCTGTGCCTGGAGCTTCTGACATGATAACAAAAGCAAAGAAAATTAATAGCATACCTTACTCCCCTTTCTAAGAAAGCTTTACTTATATAGTGCATATACCAACTCAAAAGTAATTAATAAATAAATAAATAGTTTTCACCAGGTAGGGGACATTTTAGTGATGAACGAATTGGTAATGTAACATGTGGTCTCCAGACATGACAACTGTGTCTTCTACAGTCATTTGAATATCTGTGGCCTTTTTTTCTCTTACTGTATGTAGCAACAAGAACATGACACGGAAAGCAAGCAAACAAAAAGAATACAGGTGTAGTCTTCCAGATATTTAGGATGGGACCACTGTATGGAAAAGGAAGCAATGTGGGTGAGAAAGACATTTTTAGTAGAGACAAGAATCTGTCTCAGTTCTGATCAAGCTTTCACAGAGATGTACCATAAGCCTTATCTGAAGTCCATGTCACAGACTCACAGACAGGATGAGGCAGGAAGGCACCTCCAGACTGTGCCTAGTCCAACAGCCCTGCTCAGTGAAAGCAGGTTGGTCAGGGCTGTGTCTAGTCAGATCTTGAGTATCTCCAGGGATGAAGGCTCTCTGGGAAACCTGTGCCAGTGTTTGCCTTCACAGTAAAAATTACTTTTTGTGTTCACAAGGGATATGATGAGTTTTGTTTTGTATGCGTTGGCACCTGGCCTGTCAACAGGCATGACCAAGAAGGGTCTAGTTGCCTCTATTCCCTCCCATGAAGTATTTCATTACGTAAGAAACATTAATTAAATAAAAACGTTAAAGGAAAACAATTTAGATAGATCTCTCTTTCTTGGCTGTTTTCTCAGCCTTGAGATCTCCACCCTGCATACTTTGCTTTCAGGATCACAAGTCTTACTAGAACTGGAAAAAATCTTTGGAGACATGATGGAGATATATTTCAATATGTGTCCAAGTCTCCAGGGAAAGGGAAGTGCATTGATTTTGTTTTAGAAAAGATAAGATTGCAAATGTGAGAAACACAGAATTAAGTAAGAGAATACATCTGCTGGAATATTTTACTGAGAGATAAGAATCTGAGATAAGAATCTGACACACAAAAAAAAGTCCTTTAAGGTAGGGAAAAATATATTTAATAGTAAATTTGTAAGCTTTTATTTATTTACTGAAAGTATACTAGGATGAAAACACTAAATTTTAATTCATCTTAGGAATTACGAGAGTACTTTAAGGACGCATTCCTTAAATTTAAGGTGTCATTCTCTTTTATACCCTGAATGTGTGTGGAGGGGCTTGTTACTATTTTTATACTTGAGACACATTTTAAATATACATGTTGTATATATATTTAAAATATTTACTGAAACTTGGCTAAAGCACAACCATGTTAAAAATATGAGGACATACTGGAGGAGTGATTACAGAGGGGAAAAACATAAGGAGAACAAAAGCACAGAAGATATGAAATAACAAGATTCATGAAAATAACTGTATTTGATTGTGCTGAAGGCACAGGAATGATGACACTGAAGCAATGGTTCTGTTACCTTGCAAGGAAGAGGTCATTTGAATGGAGTGCCAGGGAAAAAAGATAGATTGGAGAGGGACTGTGTAGGAATGAAAGGAGAGGAGCTCTAGACATCAATTAAAAACAATGTTTCACGAACTTAAGAAATTAAAACAATAAAAGGGATGGAGAGATAAGGCAGAGCAAGTGTGTTTCCATTTCAGCCAGAGGAGCTAGGACATTTACCTTGCAAGAGAAGAGTACCAAGAAAAATTGAAATATTGAAGAGAAAAGTAAGAGAAAGGGGGAAAAAAGCACATGACAGGCCAGCATGAATTTCAAGAGAGCCATAAACCATGTCCACGGAAGAAGGGAAAGAGAGGGCAGGAAAAAAGATAAGAAGACACCAATAATCTCATATTTAAAATAACAAAAAGGTCAAGGTACTCTTTGAAAGAGTTTCAATTTTACCTAGTCTTTGCGTTTGCTTTGTAGCTTTAAGCCTTCAAAGGTAGGTAGTGAGGAACAGTGAAGTCAGGTGAGACATGGAATTCAGAGGGTTGGAGCCAGCTGCTGACCAAGCTGACAACTTAATAATAAAAAGAGCAAAATTCAAATCAGAGCAGGCTAGTGAAAATGAGAGAGATGGGGAGCATGCAGCTAATGCAGTTCTATAGGAAGTTAAAAGTGAAATGACTCTTATAAAAAAAAAGGAAAAAGAAAGGAATATACCAGACCTTCCAAAATCAGGCCTTGAAATGTGTATTATGCAAAACTTTTTTTAAAATGCACAGTATGTCCTAATTGTTGAATATTCACAGTATGTCCCAGTTATTTTAAATTTCTGCATGTTTTACAATGTAGGTTATCCAGGAAAAAATAACTCTCCCTGTCTGTATTCTAAAGACACAGAAATACATATAAAGATAGATATGTTTCCTACTGGAATTAGAAATTATGACAGTGGAAACACTAACAATATCAAAATATTTTTTTATCTGAATGGTACCCAAGATGCAACCTCATTTATTTATAATATAAAATGTGTAATTCCTGTCTCTGTGCTCTCACATTCTAAAAGCAGAAAGAAAAATAATATCTTGGAGTGAAATCCTGTTACTAGTAACTTGTTTCAAGTTTCACATGGATGTCAATAGAACCAGGATTTGTAAGTGAGATATTAGCAGTTTCCTCTGTTATACATACAACTTTTTAGCTGTGCCTTTTTCTGTGCCTGTGTAGAGAAAAAATAATTTTTTTCCTCCTCTGAGCATGAACTCTGAATAAAGAGACATTTATTAGATATAAACCAACTATTCTAAAAGAAAACTTACAGTATTGCAAAACTAACTCAGGCCCAAATATTCAAACCCCTCTGCATATGCATGTTTTATTGACATGATAATATAGCATTTTTTTCCATAGAATCCCTGCTGCATTCAATCATATAATGTGCAGTGCTTGTTTAATGACAAATTAGTGAACATCCTCTTTCCTCCTCATTGTTAGAATCTTCAAACGGTTTTCTGAAAACAGATTGCAACATCTCATCAGCTTTTTTGACCCTTCATAGCTATCAATAAATTAATTTCTGTACGACTATGAGACAAGAGTGTATTACTATCCCATTCTACAGAGGAGAAATAGAAGCACAGAAAGAAAATTAGAAGTATCTTCCAATTTCAGGTGTATCAATTTACAAGCACTTGATATTTTCAGTTATATGTTCCAACTGGTTACTAATCAGACTTTTTGCTGAATCAATCATTAATACTGTCGCGGTTGGTGCGCAGACATCCAACCCACCTTCTACAGGGAGAGGGATCGAGGCAAAGCTCGCAGGCAAATACAGAGATCGAATGAGTATTCAACAAGTTTATTATTAAATATATTTGAATAAAACCATATTTACTCTATGGAAATATTACAGTATTAAAGAACGCCATGCCCACCCACTCATTCCCTCTCTCACCCACTGAGAGATAAGGGTAAATAAGAACCTAATTATGTCAAAATATGACCTGTATGTGTGGATGGTGTGTGTGTGCGCATGCATGTGTCGTCATCTGCCCCTTTGGCGTTCGGCAATGGTCCCCGTAGAACGGCGACAATGCCCGGCCGGCAGACTTGGGCAGTTTCAGTGACGTCAGCAGCTTGCAGCTTTTTGGCGCAGTTTCTTCAGCATGGCCTTTCTGGCGTGGCTTTTCTGGTGTGGTTTTTCTGGCGACGCGGCTTTCTGCGGTGCGGCTTTCAGCGGCTTCTTGTTGCAATTTCTTCGGCGCGGCTTTCAGCAGCTTTTCTGGCGATGCGGCTTTCTGCGACACGGCTTTCTGCGGCACGGCTTCCAGCGGCTTCTTGTCGCAATTTCTTCTTGCTGCAGCTTGCAGCTTTTTTTCTGGATTCTTTCAGTTTTGGCAAGCCGCAGCGGCTCGCGGCGGCAGCGGATTGCGCANCCTCCTCCTCACTCCTCTCTGGCAGTGGCGGAGGAAGGGGGGGGGCGCGCTTGGCAGGAGTGATGTGTTCCCTTTGTGCAGCGAGCCGGGAAAAAAGAGAAAGTTTGTTTTCTTTTTCGATATTTATGTCTTGCGTTATCACACTTCCAGCTTCTGGAAGACCTTGCAATGATTTATGGGAGTTGTGGTTTTTTGTTTGCTGTTTTAATAAGGCAGAAATTCTTAATATGTGGGTCGGTTCACCACAAATACACAGCAAAAAGTGGTTGTACAAAACTACTCACATAGATATTCTCTGGCAGAGATGGACAAAAACTAGCTCTCCAGGGCAATATTTTATTTCTTTAACCATCTTCTCTAGCTGTTTTTTCTTTTACTACTTTTTCAGTAATAATCAACAATACAAACCCATAGATCAGAAACTATCTCCACTTTTTTTTTTTTTTTGGATGAAGGTGGGCATTTTATTTTAGGAATTGCTTACTGATATGCTCCCACTTCAACAATCATTAAAGTCACATGATTAAAAAATGCCTCCTCTGAATAATCTTTCTTCTTGCTCCTGCATGCAAGCTCAGCTGAAATTAGACCATACTGACCACTCAGATCTGCATAGATTTTGTGTTTCTATAAATATGGAAATGTAGAAGAACTGAAGCTGTGAACTTCCTAATGATTTGTGGTATTTCTGCAATATTAATTAAACCAGCATTAAATATATTGTTTCAGTACATTTTATACACTTAATTTCTATCATTTTAATAACAGTATGTTGGACAAAATACATCAAATTAATCATAGCCAAAAATATGAATTATTCACAGATTTTTGAAAGAGTAACTGTGAATAGTAGCATTGTACTGCCTAGAAACTATATAGTGAGACATTGTGCTTTAAAAATATGTCTATCTTCTGATATCAGAGGTATAATGAAACATGGACTTAGAAGTGTTTTAAAAAAAAAATAAAAAATTCTACCCCATTCTCTCTGGCCTTTCACTCCAGTCTCAACTCTTTGCTCAGTTTCAGTCATTTTTCATTAAATACTTTATCCAAACACACTTTTCTAGGTATTATGCTCTGTTTCCCAGTTTCTTCTGTTTTCTTATACAGTAATTTCTTCATTTTTGCCCTGAGTTCCTTGATGCATGTTCACTTGCACAGATGCCCCATTCCTGCATCTGCTTTCCCAAAACCAGCTCAAATAGTTGCACGTCTGCTCACATCTCCCCTTCCAGGCACTACCCATGCCCACAAGCTAACATCAGCCTCAGTTCCTTCAGTTTCTTTGTTTGCCACAGTATCCCCATCAGACCCATCCTCCTGAATTCCTTCTTTCATTCTCTTCCTCCTCTTGCTCAAGTTTTTCTCTGAGCCTTCTGGTGGGATTTCAAGGATATTTCCCATGTCTTCCTGCATTCACTTCCCATGAAAAGGGACAAGATTGGTCCCTGAGTTTTTCAGTCCCTTTAAGAATTCCCCTTTTCCTCACACCACCAGGGTGCCTCAGGGTGGGCTGTTCCCCATGGCCTCTGCTCAGGGACCCACAGACCTCCCCTCCCAGTAACACTTCAGAGAGAAGTATCAATGGCTGCAGGAGAAAGGGCAGGAAACAGGACTCTGCTACAGCCTTTCCCTGCTGTAGAAAAGTACTTCATTTAGCTCCATAATAACCCTAAAGAGACAAGGTGGGTTGTTTTAGGAAAAAAGAGGTCTTATAGAAAAAATACAGAATTGCTGAGATCATACCTGGACAGGTATTGCAAGAGAGCAAGAGGACTGCAATCGATAATTTCATTATTAACAGTGTTATCTAATATCTAATACAGCAGATTGTCATCATGTACACTGAAACTGAGAATACGAATGTGTTGCCTGTATAATGGTGCCAGTTACTTAGGATAGAAGTCTTTTAATGCCAGCACAAGAGAGTTTGTCTCCTCCTTCTACTTGGTTTTAGTTCAAGTGCCAGAATCCATACACAGCATGACCCAAGGAAAGCCTCCCTCTGCCCCAGTGGGCCACATTCTGGAAAAGTCAGGTCTCCCACTGTGTCAGCACCAGCTATGCTCTGTACAAAGCTCATGCCTTCATTAAGCAGGGCTGTGAAGTCCTGGGGAAGGCCAAGAGTGACACGCTGCACAAAATCCCTGCCAAGATTCAAGTGTCTCCTTTGTAACATATGCTAGTACTTTCCAACACACAGTTGCCAAAACTATTACTTTTAAGCACGTGAAACTGCATCTTTTTTCCCTGCTTTTTTTCTTGATATCTCCTCATCAGTTTGGAGCAAAATGAGTCAAAACTGCCTTGACAAGGATTAGTAGTTGAGCACTAATCACTGTGCCACAGAGCCTAGAAAGTAAGAAGGTGAGGAGAGACCCTCCAGAGCCAATTTCATGTTCCAGGGAGGTATTTACTCTGCACATAACACTTGTACACCTATAAAAACTATGTATCCATTTTAACAGTTGTGGCTGCATACTGGATCAATAACTGGTAATCTAAAGAGCCTGAAGAGCTTTGCTTCACATTAGCTTTATAAAAAGACACAATGTTAAATTTTGTTTCTTTGCTTTCACTTAAATTAGGGGCTTTTTTCTTCTTTATAGGGATTACTCAGCAGAATAAGATGGATTTTACTTCCTTTGCTAAAATAAAAATAATGAAACATGAAGCACATTCCTCTCAAGTCGAGTAGACTTGTGTTGTTCCTCATAACGTTATTTTTTTTTTCCTTTGGACAGCATTTCCTTTTTCAGCTCCTGAGTGTATGCTATTTTCTGAAGCATATTTTCTCTTGATCATTGTACAAATTTATATCAACATATCAATATTCCTCAGTCACAAAAACATAACATCCCATAATCATCCTGCGATGGGTATTTTGCTTTGCCCACACGTCCATGAAAAACTAACTTAGAAATTTCCAGATATTTCCATTATTGTAAGTAAATTCTAAGTTTTGTTAGAAAAAGAATCAGGTTTCTTTCTAGCCTCAACATTATTTTAAGATAATAGTCTATATTTTTCAATTTAGCATTTGCAGGTTGAATAACTTAAAGTAGACATGTCCTATGACTCCTTAATGGTTAATAATTCAAAAAGCAGTAATTAATATTCTACAAATTCCAGTGACAATTCCAATTATACAGCACTATGTGCTCATCTGACTACATCTCAGATTATGAAGTGGAATGAAAGGCTGTACTACTTATTCTCACTTTGTTTTGGACTCAGGAGCAATAAAAGGGTGGCTACATGTTTATACCATTGTGATTCCAGGATTTATAGCTCTCTGGCTGGAACATAAGTGATAAAAATTCTACTTTCAGACTTTGTAAATTTTTCTTTACCTTCCCTATCACTCAAAATAAGAAAGGCACTTGGGGACCTCCATATCATTTGGCATTGTCAATCTATTTTCTCAGTTCACAAGTCTTTCATGTTATTTCCACTATCAGTTTTGATATGCATGATCTAAATCTGTTGAGATGGGTCAAAAAGAAAAGGGAATTATGAAACTTTAAAATGGAAGCTCAAAACTCAGAACACAAAAATGTAATAAAACCAGATATTCTGACAACCAAATAATACTTTTAAGAAAATATATTTTCAGAATGTTTTATGTGAGTTAAATATCAAATCTTCAATATGAATCCAGAAATCTCTTTTTTGTTGTTGTTTTAAAGACTTTGTAAGCTACTAGTTATATTTCAATACATACAGTGAGCAAAAATCAAGGATTCAACTGTGTGTGTGTGTTTCAGCTTATTGGATGAAGTCTTGCTGACTTTGTGAATTTATTCTTCTGCATTATGCTAATTTTTACTCTGCTATTTGCCTGGCTCAGGCATTTGTTGTTTTGTTAAGCAGAATAAAACAAAAAAGTTTTCTTTCAGTAACTGAGCATTATTTCAGTACAAGTTGGTACAATTTAGAATTTGAGAACAAAGCTGCAAAATTATCAAACCTGGAAAGTGTTTCACATTAGTTTATCAAATACTTATGACCAAATAATTTACAAGTAAAATGTACATATTTTAAATACATTTTCAGCTACCAATACTAAGAAGGAAAAGTTATCAATAAAGATAAAAAATTGGTAGTTTTTAATCTCACAGAAACATTACAATTCCCAGTGAAGTCAGCAGAGTAATTCCAATTTATGTCAGTCAGTGCTCTGACATAGCATATCTAAAACAAACCTGAAAATATTTCATAATTATAGGACAGTCTTACAATTATTTTAATAATTATTACAAGATAACGTACACAATATCTCCTAAAGGTCAGGAAGAGTGCCAATGTTTTGTGAAATTTGTTGGTACTTCATTCACACCCAGTGATACATTGCAGAGTTAAATTTCCATTGAATCCTAAGGTAGCATAAAAAGATAACAAATAAGTCTACAGTCAAAAGTTAACTAACAGAATCCTGAGTACCTATAAACTGTCCCAAATATTCATGAACTGCTCCTAACCTCCTATTGTAATAAGTAACTGTCAGAAGAAGTGATTAGATTTTATATGGAGGCACTCATTTTGTAATGCAGAGGAGGTAAGCAATCACCTTGGGCAAAGGCCCTTTTTTCTATTTCAGATAAATGTTCATGACTTTTTCAACAAATAGAAGAAAATAAAATTATTTCACTTTATTATGAAGAGGACATCAAAATAGTGTCTTGTCTTGGTATTTAGATCAAACCTGTTGTTAAAAATAAGACCTGATGTAAACATAATACTTTGGTTAGTAAGAGAGAGTTGTATTGTCATCTTTAAACAGTCATTGATTTTCTTCATATAAAAGGATTTTTAAAAATATATTTATGATGGCTTATGTCCTAATAGCAACCATATTTGCTTATTCTGTATTTCACAGTTTGGATAAAAATATAATTTAAATAACTGACTGCATTATCTTCCTATATAAGAATAAACATCCAAGCTTAAATAAACCCACTGAGGGTTTTAAATGATATCATTATTCGGTTGTAAATATATCTCACTGAAACACTAAACAAGTATATTGATGCATGATAAATTCTTAGCCAGCAGTTGCATACTCTGAAAATACTGGATTTTTTTTTTCTTTTTTTACTGGCATATAATTTAACAACTCTACATTTAAATTGAGGAAAAGAAAAACCCTTTAAAAAAATAACAGAAGCATGTTCCCCTTATCGTATCATAATAGCTTGCATGCAGATCCAGTGGTGATGAAGAACATAACTTCTCCTTGAGAAGGTACCTCCCAGGTATCACCTCATAGGGATAGATGTCAGTGCTACTCTACTTTTCTCACACAATTTTTTTTTAAAATTTTTTTAAAAATTGTTGTCTCAGGGTAGCACAGGCACTTGAAAAACAAATTGCACTTTGCTTCAGAAGTCTTTTGTTCAATTTTGATTAATTTTATTTAAAAGATGGAGTGTGAAAATGCCATGATTGCACACAAATTTGTATTGAGGGCTGGTATTCCCAGTGAGGTTGAGTATCTTTAATCTTAAGTGTAGAAATTTGTGGTTTGGGTCTTTATTTCCTGAATTTTATGAAGTTTAAGTCTTACTTTGTGATTCCTTGTTGCTCAGTTTAGAACAACTACAGAAGAGTTAGATAAAATATAAAGAATAACAACCAAAAAAAATAAAGAAGATAAAATGTGTGAGAAAAATGAGAGATAAAGGAACAGCGTGTAGTCTACAAAACCTAAAAATGGGTTTGGATCATATCTTAAAGACAATAATATAAATGAAGGAAATAAATGACCCTATTTCTGCAGCAGTGAAATAAAGAACAACCACCCACAGAAGAAAAAGTGTGGACTGGAAATAATTTTGAAAATAAGAACATCATAACTAAAAGTGGATGAGAAGCACCATACAAAAATATTTACACACAGGACGGATGTAGTCACTTAACTGACAATGTTAGTCATCCTGCTGTTGTCCTTCTCTCTAGAGTCAATAGATTAATCCTCTGTGGGCACAATAACCTTCAAACCATGTCAGCTCCCCCCTGGGAACAAAAGCAGCTCTAGGGAATGGGGCATTATAGCTGAGTCAGAAATACTTGCTTGTTACTTGAATTAACTCAGACAGAAAAAAAGAAAAAGACACAAAAATAAAAATTAAAAAAAATTAGCAAAATGTAATGGCAGTTCATGATCTTTTCAGAAAATAATCTGAAAGCACTTTGATATAATTAATAAAACTGTGGCATCTTTCAGAGACTAGAGTAAAACTGATCTCAATTTCATAGTTAAAAAATTTTAGAAGAATACATTTTCTAAGGACTCTTTAAAGACTAAGTACTTAAATATGCTCCTGAATCCCTTCAATAAAACTGATACACAAAATATGCTATCATAGACTGCATGCTCATTTATCATGATGTCAGTATTTATATTATGAGGGCTATGGGGAATAAAAAAAACCTAAACAACCTAATTTTTGCATGCCTGTCTTTTCTAGAGCTAAATTTTCCCAAAGTAACGCCTCAAAGGTACCTCAAGTCTAAAACATACACATTCTAAAATTGCCTGACAGTGCAGATTTATCTGCTTATATTTTCTCTTCAACTCTATATTGAATTTTCTTATTTTCCTATGGAAAAGATATTGAGCTTTTCAGATCTTTAAATAATACAGCAAACAGCAAAGAACCACAATACCTCTCCTAACAAGAAATAAAGTTTTAACTTAAGTCATATCTCTTACAGTATTTGTGTAATCTTATTCTATCAAGACATCTCACCTAAATAAACTTTTAGTACATCTTAAAGGGGTGCTTGTGAATAAGGCACAAAAAAATCAGTATTAAGGGACAGTCTCACGAATGTTAAAAAATAATCCTCCGGCTAATTTACAGCTGGCTGATAGTTTTCTGTCAGGAAGCATCGTTTCAATCGGACTTAGTGAATGGGAGCATGCAGCTAAGCTGTGCAGGCAGAATGCCAGAGAACGAAGCGTGAGGCAGATTGAGAGCTCTGCTGTGCTTCCTTCAGCTCCCTGTGCATCCACACCAGCACCACTACCTTACTGATAAATATGAAATATTTATTATGTACAGTAACTGCCCAGCTGCTGTTCAGTCTGTTGAATAATAAACTAGAGCCTCCTACAGTCACTTTAATTCTGAATGAGATTGTCCACATATGTTTAAATACGCTTAAACTTGTGTAGGTTCACTTTACATATTGAATGTTTAAAATAATTTTAGTTAGACTAATTTACCTTATCCATGAATAAGATTCATCTGATTTTTCAGAATCTTGGTGAGACCACAGTAAGTTGTATTCACATTTATTCTTCTCACAAGATAATAAGTGATAAAATAGTTATTCCCATCACTAGCATCATAGGTGATGAACAAGATACAGCGTACTTGGAAGACTGGATCTGAAGAACTATCACAACACGCAGTTTAAACCAGTATAAATATATTTATAGAAAGAAAAGACCATAATTTAAAAAAAAAAAAAGAAAAAAAATTGAGCATACATACACTTTATCTGAGGGGAAAATTTTATGCCTCAAAAATCTTGTTATTTAGGAAAGATACTTCCCCCTCAGTTTTTGGAATAAATTATTTATTATTACTTCTTCAAGCTGCAATTTTTATGCGTGCCAACTATACCGAGGAAAACAGAAAATGTATTTGTTGAGATTAAACTAATATAATTTTCTATTATTTTATATTCTTTTTTTTTTCTGAAAAGGATACAAAACATGAAAACATCCTATGTCAATTATTTTGATAAAATGAGGTGTTTGACAGACTAGCAAAGAGAGAGATCTGTTTTGACTTAATAATTCCTCTGACAATATAAACAACATTCAGCTGGTTATTTCAAGAGATGGCATAAAGAGGTCTCATTGTAGATGTTCTCACCATGTTTTCTCTTAAAAGTACAAGGACTGTGCCCAAAGTTAGTAGTATCTCAAAAAAGCCCTGATATTCTACTTACTATTAGTGACTGATTGGATAGTGGAATACCACTTAATTTTATGAATATTATGAGGTTTTGAAATATGTTAGCATACCAACAAGAGCAATAGGGAGAAAAGAGAATCAGTGATCCACCTCCTGAATACATCTTGCTAATCACCACACTGAAGGATTATGGAGTGACTCTCAATCAATTTCTTAGTCTCACCCCCCATCCTTTTTTACATTTAATCTACAAAATTCCATCTTGTGCCCAATAAATTATGCTAGCATACAAAAAACCACATTTATATAAACCAAATCGTTTGATAAAAGGGGAGTTTGGAATTCCTTAATTCTTAACTTCACAACCCTGCTTCCAGCCTCAAATAACATATCATGACCATTTAGTAAGGTCTAAATAAATGGATGGTTCCTCCCTTAAACAGTTTCCAGTTTAATTATTTATATATAATTTATGATGTACTGTAATGTGATATGATATTATATGATATGATATAATATATAATTTGTACATGTTTTGTTGTGATAACAAGTATAATGGGTTGTCAGAGTTTTCACCAGCTCTACAGAAAGAACAGCATGTGAGAAACAAAGACTAGGAACCATGGAAAAACAAAACAAAACAGAACAACTTATCATCGATTCTGCCTTTTTCTTTTATAGATGAAAATGTATACAAAGTTAAAGACTAGGCCATGGTTAGATCATGGCTCTCCATAATTTTCAGTACCTATCTGTCAATTAGTAATGTCTAAACAGTGTCAGGACAAAGTCTTTCAAGTATACATCTGAATGAAAGAAGGGAGAGATTGTGCTTGGTAGCTTGTTAATTATACTGGTATTATGACTCACCCCCTTTTGTATTTTCTTTTGGGGTAATGGTGGTAAAAGAACTCTAATGCTGTTTCCAATGTGAGTACATAAAATGTCTAAAATTTGTATACTGAAATCTGTGTCATCCATTGAAATAAAATATTTTTTAAAGCATTTGGAAGCAAGATTGGACTCAAAGATAGGAACATTTTATTTATTTTGTAAGAAGCACAACATGTTATCAATAAATATGGAATAAAAAGTAAGCCAATTGACCTTTTGTTTAACATGAATTTTACCACAAAATATGTTTTTGTATATCCTTTGCTGATATTTTGATGTATTTGTTAAATGTCAATATTTTAATCTGGAGAGTTTTTTATACAGCAGGATGTACATATTGCATGAAGTACAGATATACTAGTTCTGCTTACACTGCAGCTCTTTTAGCTGTGTAAAATATATTTGTTCCTACTTTGTGATGTGTCAAGTAGCCAGACATCTGTAGCAGAAAAGAAATAGGAATTCATTTCACAATTAAACACTAGATAACAAAACATTGCTAGGGATTTCCCCTAAGGTATTCCTTGTAGATCTTGTCCTTGATCTCACTCTTAGGAACAATTCCATAATTACAGGAACATGTCAGTGTTCAACGCCAGGTTGGGTGGGGCCTTGAGCTACCAGGTCTAGCGGGAGGTATCCCTGCCATGGTAGTGGGGTTGAAGCTAGATGATCTTTAAGGTCCCTTCCAGACCAAACCATCCTATGCTTCTATGATTTTGTGTACCTAGTTTCACTATTTCAACTATTTGAGCTTTCTGAATTTAGTTCCTACAGTGAAATTATTTCCTATGCAGTATCTCCTGAAATGCTTATCACCATAGTATATGAACAATTTCATTAAACCTGTCTTTACCCAAAATGATGCATAGCTAAGAAAAAAAAACCTCATAAAAACTGTACATTTAAGCATAATCTCATTATGGAAACTCATCTTCTGGGAAGCAAAGTTATATAATTTCTTATTTACATGGGTTTTTTTTTAAAAAAAAAACAAAACAAAACAGGCTTTGGTTTATTTGGTTCAATTCCCAGACATATGTTAAAAGTTCTTTTAAGCCATATATTGTTGTAAAAAATACATTGCTCTATGTCCCAGAGGAGACATAGTCTAAAAGAATAAGTTTTGGGGGAACTTTTAATAGCTACCCTCAAATGTGCCACTTACCTGTTCTTTGGCCTTGGGCAAATAAAACCTGTTTGCCTTGGAATTCCCCATACATAAGTGAATTACAAGCAACCATGGGAACGTAGTTTTGATTTTTCTTTAGAATTTTCTGCTATTTTAATAATGAGAGGTCCATTTCTGTAACTAGTTTATATGGCTCTCCTATTTTACAGTGTACATGCTACTCTAATATAAGCAGCTCTAATTGTAATGGTAGTAAAATTACATCTTTCTAGACCTTTCAAAAATAGATTAGGTGGCGGGTTTTTCCTTCTTTTTAACAAAGCCAGAGATGAAAGATATTTGAACACTATGGTATGTGATTTCAGCAACAAAAGGAGATTCGCTTTAAAGTTATGTTTACTGGTACTTCCAGTTTTCAAGCTAGATCAATATGGGAACAAATGAGTCACTATCATTCGTAAGTGTTTCAGGAACATATCTCTGGCCCCTCCAGAAAGTATCTGCAGCCAGCTACATTGCAATCACAGTCAAAAAAGTAGCAGAAAACAACAGAAATAGGGCCGAATCAGTGCGAGTGATAGATCCCACTGCTAGCTTTTATGAATAGGGCTTTGCTTTCTAAATCTTATCCATGGAAAAAATGTGATTTTGACTAAATGAAAGGACATAATGATTTAAAATTCATATTCTGTTTTCAGTCTTGGATTACAAATAGCTGCAGTTATTGTATGTTCTACTACTGATCTTCACCAGGAAGTTTTTATTATATTTATGCATTTGATTATTACTTACTAATGCCAAGACATCTGCATGCTATAAAAAAAACATTCATAAAATATAGCTCAGCAATAGATGAGCAGAGGTTTCCAAAACCAAGTTCTACCAGTGTGCTTGACAGATAAGGTCTTTAAAATTGTCGTTCCTTGTTTCACGAGGGCAGTGGAGATCTATACAAAACTAGCAGATAAAGTACAGGCAAACCCTTCGAAGAAGAGGAATATGCAAGCTTCACCATTCTACAGGGAATTAGCATGCTTAAATAAGAATATTTTGCAATCTGCAGTCTGTTTAAAAACATATGATGGTTCAAGTATTGGGGATATCAATCAAATCACAGATTATAAAGTAACTTTTATTACCAGTTTCTAAGTTTCAATCTGTTTCTTAGTTTAACGTGTATTCCAGAAGTTTACATGCCATGACAAACTTTACAAGATTTAAAAAACCTCATGTATCTAGATTAAACATCATTTGTTATTTACACCCAGTATGTACTGGCTAGAGGTAAGAAAACTGAGTGTTTTTAATGCCATTTTTACATCTACTGCACATATATTGGGCACTGAACATATCTATAAAGGAAGACAAAACCCAAGGTTTTCTTAGAGGTTTTGGAACTGAAAGAAAAGCTTGAAAGGTACATTAGTTTACAAAAAGCTTTGGGTTTTGGTGGGGTTTTTTATAGTTCCTTTTGCCTAGTAATGAACAAATCCACTAATAACTTAAGAAAAATGCAACATATTCTAATACATTTTCCTCCTTAGTTCCCTCACTTGCATTCAACTTTAACCTTGCTGTCTTATTTTTTTCACTATGCAAAATATGAGACTACCATTGCGTGCTTATATTTGTTTCTCTAGGGTGATTCTGAAGTGCCTATGGGCTGTATATTTGCTTTCTGTTTGACCTCATGCCTAACTTGTTAATGTTCTTTCCTTCAGGGGCTTTCTTCTGCTTTTATTTCTAGTTTATTCTAAACTAATTGAAATGTAAATTACATCAAGGATATGAAGTCTGGGAAAAAGAAATACATTTTAAAAATAATAATACATTAATTTGCCATGAGTTATCTGTGCACATGGAACCGCAAAATTAAGGGAAAAAAGTGTTTTTCCCATCTGCCTATTCCTGTAAAAAATTTCACTTTGAAGAGACCCTAGAAAAAAGAATCCAGAAAGGGCAGAAGATAGATAATTCATAAAATACATGTGCTTCTGCCAAGAACTATCAGAATAACTTGATACTGAAATTACTCTACAAGATTTAATGACTTTGCTGTATATAAATATTAAGAGATTCTGAAATATAGTTTACAAAAAGATGTAGCACTTATCATAGTCTGCAACAGACAGAAGTGAGACAATTTTACAGTTTTCAACACTTTCTGAATAAGAGTTAGCATCATAGCTGAATCTGGAAAAAAATTTAGAAAAAATAAGGGATTAACTGTAAATTATCATATAAAGTTTTATAGATGAACTTTCTGAGAAAAATAAGTCATCATTTGTAGAACAAAGTTCATGTAGGGCATTTTGTGATCTGAAATCTTTGTAAATTTGTTAGAACTCAAAACTCAGCAAGAGCACTCTGTAATTAAACCATGTAAAGTTTTCAGCTGGATTCCACAAAAGTATAGCTCATGCATATGCCTGTGACGTGGCAAGCAGCATGAATAAAAATTCTTGCATTTGGAAAAGTGTGCTAAGGCTGCATGAGATAAAACTGCTTTGCAAGAGTTTGTAAGCTCCAGCAAATTCTGTGTATCACTGGTAAAGGCTATGACAACACTGTTTCTGGATTAAAGACCTCTCCACAGAAAGAATGGATAGGGCTTCAGCAAAGGTGAGGATATGGCAAACGGGCTACACACATCCTATTATGAAGCAGGCTACAGGTGCCTATAGTGTAAGGATATATATAGCTAGTGTACAGTGGTATTAATACTGAGAAAAAAGACAAGCTGAAAGGTAATTGGATTAAACATGCATAGAGGTTTTAATTAGGGAAATATATTGGAAATTTGCAAATTACAAATATACTTAATATGAACATATTACTGAGAGAAAATTGTCTAATTTTTGTTTCACTGAAATTATGGTGTCTCTTTGAAATGTGCTTTTAAAAATACATGAGATAGGACCAGGGATTTCCAGCTATCACTTGATAAATCAGGAAACTTCAGCACAGTATCATGTAGAACTGGAAGGTCCACCTACCTGAAGTCAAACATTAACCCTGCTTGCTTCGTTTATGTTAATTCTCATGTTTAAGTGACTATGAACCACTTAGCACTGTGGTTACAGAGCAGGAGACTAGCAAGCCTCCTTTAAGGCTAAAGACAGGTATTTCTTTGGTACTACAGATGCACCATTGAATTCTGAAGATATGTGGCAGGAATAAGCAATCTCACAAAAGAGTTTTTGACAGAAGAGCAGAAGAGTAAATTTCAGAGCTAGACTTTGGACACTTCCAACACAAAGGGAAAAATAAAATCTCTTTGCTTTGACTGTTACTGTCTGTTATATCAGTCAGGATGGAATTCTGAGGAACGTAATTAAGGATAGCAGTAAAGAATGCCTGGGACACTGCATTGTCAATCCTTTTATCAGTTTAACAGAGAGAGCAAAAATATAAGATAGAACTTTACTTAAAGGCACTATGTTACTCGTCCTTAAAGTGCTACAGAAAAAAAAAATGTTAAAAATCTATGACATTCATTTGAATACTGAGAATTTCAATATAGGAGGTAACAGTTCACAGAATCATAGAATGGTAGGGGTTCAAAGGGACGAACCCCCCTGACAAAGCCAGTTCACCTAGGGCAGGTTACACAGGAAAGTGTCTAGGTGGTTTTTGAAAGTCTCCAGAGAAGGAGACTCCACAACATCTCTGGGCAGCCTGTTCCAGTGCTCTGCCACCCTCATAGTAAAGAAGTTTCTTCTTATGTTTAACTGGAACTTCCTGTGTTCCAGATTATGTCCATTGCCCTTTTTTCTATCATGGGGCACCACTGGAAAGAGACTGGCCCCATCCTCTTGACCGCACCTTTTGGGTATTTAGGTTTCACAGAAATGCATCCAGGCAGGTTTTTAATATCTCCAGAGAAGGAGACTCCACAACATCTCTGGGCAGCCTGTTCCAGTGCTCTGCCACCCTCATAGTAAAGAAGTTTCTTCTTATGTTTAACTGGAACTTCCTGTGTTCCAGATTATGTCCATTGCCCTTTTTTCTATCATGGGGCACCACTGGAAAGAGACTGGCCCCATCCTCTTGACCTCTGCCCTTTAGATGCTGATAAGCATTGATAAGATCCCCTCTCAGACTTCTCCAGGCTAGATAGATCCAGGTCTTTCAGCCTTCCCTCTTCAAAGAGAAAAATGTAGTATAAGAATGCTAAAATGACAGTCTTTATCCCAAACAGGTTCTAATCTACTAATGAACACTGTAGGACTCAAAATTGATTATTTGTGATAGACAAATATTGTTAAGAACTGGTATGGCAAGGAAAAAGGTATAAGAGGTCAGAGATTACAATTTGAAGTGTCTAATGATTTACTACCTGCCAGAAAAATGTTACAAAAAACAAATGCGTTGCAGAACTTAATCAAATTGATAAAAAAATACCTAAATTGTACGGTCTTCACCAAAAACAGCATGAGATTTTTTTTTTATTAGGACTGCCAAGTTAACCTATAACTTATAGAATCTTAAACTAATTTCTGACAAATTCTGGTAAACATTAAATTTAACTGCAAGTATGGTGCAGACACCTGGCTATACGTGAACTTGTGAGGCTCTGACTCTCAGAAGCATGATGAAGAAAACACAGACTAAATACTCACATACTGGGAATATTAAAAAGACAAGTCTCCTTTTCCACTCAGCTCTAGTACACTGCCTCTTTGAGAAACTGTTTTGGCTAGACAGTACAATTATTTTCTTACGACTGTCTGCCTGTGATTTATAGTTCTGACTAATCTCTGTTGAAACTTTCAGAACAAGGAAATGAGCAGAAGAAAAAGATGTATTTTGTTCGGACAGTCTTGGCTTAGGCAGAATTGAAGATTACTTTGCTAAAATGACAAGAATCAAACTAATTTAACTTGAATCATTCCAGTTTCAGAGGAAGGGTGTTAACAGCAGCTACCAGTTGCTAGAGATGGAAATAGCTTCCTTACCACCCTGTCAAGAGATATGTCTCACCTTGTAAGCAGCTGAAACTTCCTAATATCCGCAAGCAAAATACCTGTTAGAATTAAAGTATCTACTTTAAAACATTTGGCCATCATTTATCTTTTAGGATTTGTTCAAAGTTATTTGGTAAAGAAGTAAAATCCCATGCCCAGCCTTGTAGCTAACTTGGAGCACTTCCACAGTCGCTTTAATTCGGCACCTAAAAATTAACAAATCACAGACATTTCTGAAGTATGTGGAAAATTGAACTTCACAGAATATGAGAGATGTTTGGGTGTTCTGGAAACTTCTCGTTTAACTTTCACTGAATACCCTACAAATGTACACACATTACTACCCTGAAAATCTCAACAGTAATATGATATGCCAAATATCTCTCTGGCTTCTCAGATAGAAGTGCTTAATGTCCTACCACACATGCTAAAGTGTATTCTCACACCTTGAATCTCATCTGCTTCTTCCTCCTGGAAAGCCAACACTTCACACCAAAACCTCCAGGCCCTCCTCTGGCTTGGAAAAATCCAGTCCCATGCCTCACATCTCATCCTTACTCTACCAGGGTGAATTAGAAGTTCAGGCCCAGAAAGTGATATGAAAGGGGAAAACTACATCCACCCAAATAAAGTGTGAAATGAAAGGACCGAATTTTGCACCCAGCTTTCCTCTTATCCCTGCTATCTACATGCATACAATCATGAATTTATGTCTTCCTGTTTCTCCTGCTAAACTTAACCAGAAATTAATTATTTCTCATTTTAGTTTCTGAAATGTTTTTAAAGACCTATATAAACTCAGTGTTCTGAGTTTAATAAAAAGTATTTATCTGAATATAATTAAATTTGTAATAGATAATGGTGTTTGTCTTTTCCCCTCTTCATTTTTGGAAGGTGAAAAATATATTCTGGATCAGAGAAATGCTTTGTTTCATAGTTCTTCTCATTTTATACTAGATAAGCTAGTTTGGCCCTAATCAATGCATACAACTACACCTTTGAGATGTCTTGAGGGGAACAAAATCTGACCTCTTCTTGCAAATCCAGCAAAAATCCATGAGGAGTGTAAATGTGTATCATCACACTGTCTACTGAGTTATTGCTGATTACGTCCATATTTTGAGCACAGATGCTTTGCCTCAAGTTCACAGTTAATATAGAAAAGTAGAATGGAGATTCTCAGCTGTTACAAATCAACAGAGCCCCAAACAACCAGGGCACTATCATCAGATGGCTGAGAGCTGGGCTTCGCTCTCTGTGGCTAAGATCGTGACAGCAAAGCCTCAGATGGTGGAGCACCCTGTCTCCATTGGTGGCCAGGGGCCATATTCCACCCCATCTCCAGTTAACTCTGTCAGCTTCGAGCCACTGGTGAATCAAGGACTTCCCAGGCCAGTGGTTATATCATTTGGTTTTAATATCCCTTAATTGACTACTTTTTCATGTGCTAATCTTTTTGCACCCAGAAAAATTAAACAATGCTCTCTAATTAGTTGCTCCCTATACCTTTGCTCTGTGATAAAAGATCTCTGAAGATGGTGATGAGGGTCTTGCAGAAATTAAAGAATATCATATTTTATGATCAAGGATCCTAGTGCAATCTTTTTAAAAGCATGAAAACTTAATTTGTTAGTGTAGGAAAGCAACATGAAATGAATGGAAACCCAAAGAAGACTTTGACATCCAATTCAATTATTACAAATTTTTACTATTATTTAGTATATTATTATAGCATATATAGTACTATTATTATTTAGTAGCACTATTTCAGTTTTATATAGCTACACATTCTATGATGTGGGAGTTACACAGAAAATATTTATGACGTGAGAAAATATCATATGAATTTAAAGATGCTTTACTTTCAATGCAACAATGAAGAAATATCATGCTTTATTCTGAGAGAAAAAAATAGTAATTTGATTATCTTTTTCTGCCTAAATGTAACTTCATGCCGTACCCATCAGTATTTAGAAGCAATTTTAAGAATTTTTTAATTGAAAAATAATTCTGAATTATTTAAAATGTAACAGCTATTTTTAGCTGACATTTATATTAACAGCAAATATTTGTACTCCTTTAAGACTGACTTGACAATTTTGATTACTAAGACTTCCTCAGCAAGGCTTGACATGAGTGATATAATAATACACATTTTAAAAACTGTAACATGTCTGGATCAATGAATGAATTTTACTTTTTCAAATCTTTATTAAGTATGTAATGTTGCATATAACTTTAAAACATAGGAAAGCATGTGCAAAGGAAAGATTCAATTTCAATTGCTGCCTCCAGACAGATAAATCAATGTATAAAAGAAGATAGAGTAAGCAGTGCAAACTCTGCTCTGAATTTCAATGCTGACTAAATGACTCTTCTATATTTTGATAACAGTACTTCAAGGGCGGGTGTCTCATTAAAAGTAAACAAGATTCTCTGTTTTAACATGTAGCTAAACTGACATAACTGACAGAACATGCTTATCCCATGTTGTAATTCTAATAGTACACCAGTAGTACTGCTGTAACTACCAGATATTAATAACAAGATGGTACCAAAGCATTCACAGAATCACAGGATGATTGCAGTTGGAAAGGATCTCTGGAGGTCATCTAATCCAACCCCCTGCTCAAGCAGGGCCACCTAGAGCTAATTGCCCATGGCCATGTCTGGACAGCTTTTAAATATCTCTAAGGAAGGAGGCTCCACAACTTCCCTGGGCAATCTGTGCCAGTGCTTGGTCACCCTCATATTCAGACAGCACCTCCTGTGTTTCAATTTGTGCCTGTTGCCTGTTGTCGTGTTGCCAGGCACGAGTCCATCATCTTTGCACCCTCCCTTCCTGTATTTCTGTACATTGAGTCTTCTCTTCTCCAGGCTGAACAGCCCCAGCTCTCTCAGTCTTTTCTCATATGTGAGGTGCTGCAGTCCCTTAATCATTTTAGTTGCCCTTTCTTGGACTCTCCTTAGTCTGTCCATGTCTCTCTCAGGAGCCCAGACCTGGAAAAAGAACCAGGTGTGACCTCACAGGTGCTGAGTAGAGGGGAAGCATCACTTCCCTTGACCTGCTGGCATTACTAATTGCATTGCTTAATTCAGCCCTGGATAGCATTCGCTGCCTTTGCCACAAGGGCACATTGCTGGCTCATGTTCAACCTGGTGCTCACTAGGATAGAAAAGGGTCACCCAGATCCTTCTCTGCCAAGCTGCTTTACACCTGGGTGTCCCACAGCATACCTTAGTGCTGGAAGTTGTTCCTCTCCAGGTGCAGGACTTTGCACTTCTCCTTGTTGAACTTATTGTACCTATATGTTGCTATGTGTCTTTTAATGGATCACTACTTTTGTAGTCTGTATGAGCACAAAATACAGTCAAAGGCTTTGAACCTGCAAACACAAATCATAAATGGTCAATTATTGACTAATAATGAACCTTGAGAGACTTGGTAAAGATGATTTTAGGGGTATCTGTTAAAGAAAGATCAAGCAACCAGGTTGTGTTACCAAAAGTATAGGAGGTTGTAGTGAGGCTGGTGCTGGTCACTTCTCCTGGATAACTAACGATAGGACGAGAGGTAATGACCTCAAGTTGTGCCAGGGAAGGTTTAGATTGGATATCAGGAAGAAGTTCTTAACTGTAAGAGTGGTTGGGTATTGGAACAGGCTTTCCAGGAAAGTGGTGGGGTTACCATCCCTGGAGGTGTTCAAAAAACGAGTAGATGTAGCACTTCGAGACATGGTCTAGGGATTGTTTCGAGTCATTGTCTAGGGAGATGTTTGACGAAGGTTGGACTAGATGATCCTAGAGGTCTTTTCCAACCTAAATGATTCTATGATTCTACTGGTGAAGGACTAGGGAAACAGACTACTTGCTGAACCTTGCCCTTTTGCAATTCTGCTTCTACGTGGAGAAGACTGTTCCTTTGTGTTCACATGTGAATATGAGAAAGTTTATCAGTCTTCACTGTACTGCTATTTAGAATTAACAACATTATTAGTAAGACAACCTGGAATTTGTTAATGTCTTTGTAATTTGCTGCTCTAAACCAGTTTGGTCTCCACCTGCTTTCTCCTAAGGCCTGTGGCATGCAGACACTAACCTAAAGCAGAACTGCACACAGCAAGCATATTTCCCATGCACAACAATTCAAATCTGTTTTTTTGTTTGGTGTTAGCCACCAGCAAAAGAACACAAAAGAATTAGATTATGTATTGAGAAACAATGAGAAGATGGTGACCACTTATGAACAAAGCAAAGAAGCAAATAAAGGAGGAAGAAACTTCAGCCAGCTCAAGTCTGGACTGATATAAAACCTTGTCTATGCAACTTGGAGAGCTCACACTATGCTGAGGGTCTGCTTGCTCAAACAGCCCAGAAGGATTGCAGGAGTGCCGGCAAACAAGATCTGAACATCAGAATAATCACGAATTGCAGATGGCAACATCTTCTTTGTTTCTGAAGTAAAGAGAATCCTCATGCCCTAGGAACTTAGTCTTTTCAAATGAGCACTGCTTGGAGCAGTTTGTACTAATAGTAATTATTTTATTAAAATAACACTGAATTCTCAACTTTGCATACAAAGTATGCTTCTTTAGTGCTTATAAATTAGACAAGATATTTGGCTTGGTACCCTGCCCAAAAGGACCAGTTGTTAAATCTGAAAGCAACACCAAACCATGGCAAACTACAATAGCATATGCTCCTTTGGCTCTAATAGGATCTAGTTCTAATTTAAAGTGCTTGGATCTTAATTTAAAAAACACAGTCTTAAACATATTTTTTTCAATAAATATATACTGCACCATTGTTATTATATGCATGCAGACATGAACTCCTTAATCAGAAATAACTGTAGACAGGTATAATTCAAAGTGAAAAGTTGTCTTTCTACCTTTTAAAAAATAACAGCACATCTATAACCTTTCTCAAGACAACAAATACTGCTTTTTAGCCAACACATTACAGGAAATTGGAATTTTAAAATCTAAGGCAACCTACTGGCAAACTTTTAAAACCTGAGTGGCAAACTCTTGGCTGGCACAATTCCTGGATACATGGCAGACAGTGAATGTGTGTTAAATACTGTACATTTGACAATTTTTCAAAGCTAATAACATCCCTGAATCTGTTTTCAATACATACATATATGACTGAGATTACGATTTATATTTATGTAAATATATATATATTTAAGCTAGGAAAAAAAATCTATATTCTCACTGAAATTCCAACATGGCTTCAAGAAACAAATTATAAGGATGTTACTAAAAATGTTTTTTATAAGTAAATATTTTGTAAAACATTTCAGTGTCAGATGTGTATATGGCTCTGAACTCCACTGCATACTTAAGTAATCAATTTACACATTGAACACAATATGCAGAATAGAAAAAAATTAATTTCCCACTTCTCCTCTGAGTTATAAATAACACAAAGTCCATGAACGTAACACAAGAACATGAGGGGGCAAGTTAAAAAGAACATTCCAGCAATATTATTTTTTTTCCAGTGATGTTTTCCAAAGAGGAATAGTAAAGAACTGTGGGGACATTGTTTCTTAGGCTTCGCATGTCTTTGTTTTATTAAATGACTGGAACTCCAGCAGACTTACAGGGTACTTTAGCTCATACTGACATCAAAGTTGAAACCCCAAGCTATCACTCTTGCAGTGAACTAAATAGACCTTGCTTTTCTCACTGGTTTTGAGCAGAAATTCTACTCCGAGAACCTGAGAAGCTTCATCGCAGAAAACTCAAAATTCTCTTTTAGGAGATTTTAATATTAATAAAGTAAATTCTCTGGTAAAAATTATTAATATAAAATACAAACCAAGAAAACTAAAGACAACATCTCCAGCAACAACTTCTCAATAGTTTAAAGGAGTAACCCTCAATGTACACTATTTCCTCCCCTGGCACCAATTATAGTAACACAAAAGCAAAGAACAACAAGACTATTTAAATCATTTAAAGAGAAACTACAAAACAAAAGCATATGTAATGGTAGAGAGGGGTTTGGGCAAACCAACTCAAATTTAGTTTTGTATATTTTACCAGAGCTTTAAATTGCCTTCCCTCATGGACAATGATATATGGCATGTATGACATCTCAATTACTTCTTGGGCTTAGATTAGTTATTTTATTATGTAAAGTTTTATATTGTTAAGTTGTGTTTCATACAGATTTATAGATCATTAGCTAATTATATCCAATATGAAACATGGTAATTAAATTCTCATTAATGACAGTTAATTTGATGTTATTAAAAACGTGATAATTTTATTCTATTTAATTTTAATGCAGGAATGAAGTGCACTATAGCTTAATTACAGCTATGCAGATAATGAAAAAAACTATGAAGTCAGAAATGTTCTAATAATAGCACCTTTCCCCCTTTTATTTATTTATTTACATTTATGTGCTTTGGTCATAGTCTGAAATTCAGTAACTTGCATTGTACTTCCTTAATTAATGAATAAATCACAGAACAAGTAGTACTGAAAGCATTGGAGATAAAGTGTTCTGGTATAATGTATTGCTTTAAGCACTTCCATATAGTAGGGAACACAACTGTTCTCTCTGATATATCAATTCTATAATCTGTTATTTGGAAAGAAGGTATTTCAAGCAACTCTCCACCTCTTAGAGGAACAAATATATAATAAATACAGAAAACACAATGCAGTATATATAGGATTTAAGACCTTCTATGTTATCATAGGTATTGATCATTCCAGGAAACTTGCTGATGTGCCCTAAAAATTTGTATTTATTTGTTTATAATCTGATTCTACACTCTTCTGTGGAACAAAATACTGCTCCTCCAGTTATCTTCCTAATTTCTGCATTAAAACTCTCTATAAATCTGAATGTATAACTCAAGTTTAACTTAATGAAATTACCTAAACAAACCCTTTCCCTGTATTTACTGCCTAATTTTTTACTATTTATAAGACCATGACATTACAGATCTGCAGAGCTCTTTAGGTCTCTACAACACCTTAAGGAATCAATGAGTCTGGCTGTATGCATGCATGATCCAAATACTAATTCTCAAAATTCCTATTTATAATTCACTAATTCACGTATTTGCAAAAATGGAGATTGAAATATTCCCCCAAATGACCAAATGAAGAGGAAATCAATGTCTCTAATTTGGTTAATTATGCCTATATTCACATATAAAATTAAACATTAAATCTAATTACTGGGAACTCACAGGGAGATCACATCCTTATAATTTGTTTCTTGAAGCCATGTTGGAATTTCAGTGAGAATATAGATTTTTTTTCCTAGCTTAAATTTCACATAAATATATGTGAAATTGGTTAGGGAACAATTAAGCAATATGGACATCCATAAATCCATGGATCCTGATGGGATGCACCCGTGAGTGCTGAGCGAGCTGGCGGAAGTCATTGCTAGGCCACTCTCCATCATTATTAGGGGTAGTCAACATGGCTTCACCAAGGGGAAGTCATGCTTAACCAACCTGATAGCCTTTTATGAGGACATAACCAGGTGGATAGATGATGGTAAAGCACTGGATATGGTCTACCTTTATTTCAGCAAAGCATTTTACACAGTCTCCCACAGCATCCTCACAGCTAAACTGAGGAAGTGTGGTCTGGATGATCGAGTAGTCAGGTGGATTGTGAGCTGGTTGCAGGAAAGAAGCCAGAGAGTTGTTGTCAACAGGACAGAATCTAGTTGGAGGTCTGTACTAGTGGAGTCCCTCAAGGGTTGGTACTGGGACCTGTACTATTCAATATATTCATCAACAATTTGAATGAGGGAATAGAGTGCACTGTCAGTAAGTTTGCTGATGACACAAAACTGGGAGGAGTGGCTGATACACAGGAAGGCTGTGCTGCTATTCAGTGAGACCTAGACAGGCTGGAGAGTTGGGTGGGGAGAAATTTAATTAAATGCAACAAGGGCAAGTGTAGAGTCTTGCATCTGGGCAAGAACAACCCCATGTACCAGTGTAAGTTGGGGAGTGACCTGTTGGAGAGCAGTGTAGGGGAAAGGGACCTGGGGGTACTGGTGGACAGCAGGATGACCATGAGCCAGCAAAGGGCCCTTGTGGCCAAAAAGGCCAATGGCATCCTGGGGTGTATTAGAAGGGGTGTGGATAGTCGGTTGAGAGACATTCTCCTCCCCCTCTACTCTGCTCTGGTGAGACCACATCTGGAATTTTGTGTCCAGTTCTGGGCGCCTCAGTTCAAGAAGGACAGGAAACTGCTTGAGAGAGTCCAGCACAGAGCCACTAAGATGATTAAAGGAGTGGAACATCTCCCTTATGAGGAAAGGCTGAGGGAGCAGGGTCTCTTTAGCTTGGAGAAGAGGAGACTGAGGGGTGACCTCATTGATGTTTATAAACATGTAAAGGGTGAGTATCAGGAAGATGGAGCCAGGCTCTTCTCAGTGACATTCAATGAAAGGACAAGGGGCAATGGGTGCAAGCTGGAACATAGGAGGTTCCACATAAACATGAGAAAAAACTTCTTCATGGTGAGAGTGACAGAGGACTGGAACAGGCTGCCCAGGGGGGTTGTGGAGTCTCCTTCTCTGGAGACATTCAAAACCCGCCTGGACGCATTCCTGTGTGACGTGACCTGGGTGATCCTGCTCTGGCGGTGGGATTGGACTAGACAATCTTTCGAGGTCTCTTCCAATCCCTAAGATTCTGTGATTCTGTGAATCTACAAAATCCAGGAATTTTTTTCTACATAAAAAGCATTATTTCATATTTATATTGAATATACATGATTAATGAGATCTGTCAAGGTGACCTCTGTAATATGAAAAGTTTCATAATGAAAGAGGAATATGTATTATGAAATCTCAATGTGTCCCATAAATTAAGTAAAATATGCATGCTTAATAAAACTATGCATTAAAACAATAAGCAGGGCTCGGTATAATTAATGATTATTTAGTAATCATGGATGAATGTTCAATAATCCCATTAAATAAACTCTTTTTACCATGATGCCTACTCAAGGAGCCATGGGTGATTTCTCTCTTCTATCAAATGCATCTCACTGATCTTCCTTGTTTACGGTTTCAATTCACCCATCCAAAGAGTTTTAGTCCTTTTCAGAAAGTCACTTGATCTACAAGGATTCAGTTTTGTGGCAATCTTTCAGGTAATATTAGGAAAAAAATACAATGTAATACATTTATGGAAAACTGAATAAAATTCAAACATATGACGGCTGCAGTTCAAAATCTCTCATTAATCAAAATGTATCTGCACTAAAAAAAAAAAGTCATTTCATAAGCAATGTTTGAATTCAAGACTTTGGTTAAGGATTCCAGTTCTGCTACTGGTGCTGAAGAGGGATCCCTATGGAAAAGATAATACAGACGGTATTTCAAACATTCTTACCTAAATTTTCAACAATAAAGGGGAAACTGTATTTGCCAGGAAACTACACTTTAAGAATCCATGTTTCAAAATGAAATTAGAACATTGTAGATGATAGCATATAATACAAATTAATCCTAGGGTAACCAGTGAGGTAATACTGCTGTTAGTAGTATTTTCAGAAGCACGGGTTGTAATTTGGTGAATCCATTTCACTAACCAGATTTACAGGCACATTTTGCAGCTACTTTTTAGAAGAAAAAAAAAAAGGAAGAATATTCAAAATATGATAAGTAAAGGAGAAAAAGAAATTAAAGCCACTTTTGTTTTCTTTAATTTTACCTATTTCTTTCCCAATATAATTTCCATGAAAGATAGCTTGGCCAGATCCTCATGCACTTCAAATGAGCATAAAACCTATTAACATCAACAGAGCTATGCTACATAAAGATCTTCCTTCTATGATTCTGTGAAAGATTCTCTTTACTACAGCCATGTATGAAAGATAAGACACAAGTGGCACTTTGCCTTACACATTTGGGTCCAGAATCTGGTGAGATGCCACTGTGCAGTACTTGGAAGATATTAATTGTAAGTACTGCAAGGACACTATAGAAAAGGAAGGATTCATTTCTGAAATGCTTTGTTCATCTTGCGATGATATTTACTTTTACAGTTATTCTCATTTTTGAGTCAAAAGATTACAAAATATGTTTGAAATCATGAAGACTAAATTAATGGTTTTTATCAAGCTATTTTAATCTTTTGTACCGTGTTCATTTTAATTTAGCAAGTTAAAAGAGAAACTCATCAATTTAATACAAAAGCCAAATCTGGCACAATGTAATATTTTCTAAAGTTAGTTATGTACTCATGAAATGTCATACTGCAGGACATCTGAGAGATGAACTCATGAGTGTGGCTTTGGAAACTTCAGCTTACATGCCATAACGTTTTTGTCCTTAAACTGATAGAAAAATGCACCCCTACAATGAATGTATGCACCTTGCTGAAATTTTTGTACACAATAACATATACTTCGTTCTTGAGTCATTTCACTGCAATTGTTTCTTTCATTAGATAGACTCTGGAGGAACAAGGACAAGCTTGTTAATGACATTTAGGCACTTAATGTAGTACAGTCATTGCTAGGTTTTTGAAACGATGAAAGTAAGATGTCAGATGTAAGAATCTGACAAGAAATTGTTTCCTAAAAGACTACTGTATTTTTACCATTTTAAGGTGAAGCTTCAGGTGTCCACATCCTCCTGCAAATCCATGACTCAGTAAGTCTCTGGTAATTTTTAAGTGCCTAAGATTTTGATTTTGTTATACTAGTTGTTTCCTCAACATACAAGACAGGAGAACTGTATCTGAAGAAATGTACAGTGTCAAGTGCAGGCTCTGACAAATGGTTCTTACCTCTTTTCTTGTTTTCATTTGAAGCAAGGAGACCTCTTTTCTTGTTTTCATTTGAAGTAAGGAGAAATCTGACATCTTGTAGTGGCAACATAAACTTGAAATCTCACAAACTATTATCTGAGTGTGAGGTTCTAAATCAAATATAAATCTTCTACTAAGAAGATGAAGTAGTTGATATAAATGAAAAGAAACATTGACATAAAGGAAAATAAACCATCCACAACTACTTGTAAGTAGAAAACATTGCTCTAATACGTAAATATAGATATTTTTCATTGAAATTAATGACCTAGACATTGTATTGTTGTAACAAAAATATGGTGAAACGCAAATGTGAAAAAATCTCAAGTAGCAAGGTTTTGGTTTGAACAGAGTGCACAGGAGCCTATTGGTATTCATGAATTCATAAAACTTTAAAACTGATCGCTCAGATTTGGCCAAATAAACATTTGTCTTCATGTATGCTGGTATCTTCTACTTCTTCCAGTCTTACAACTAAGAATAAAGCTGAAGTACTTTGCAAATCCTCAGTGTATTGAGTTTATATTGATATTCTTCAAATGTTTTCTCAATCAGAGATTCAAGAGCAAAAATTCACTAATAATCAAAAAGCATAAGTGAGGGTAAGGGTGGAAATGTCAAGAATGAAAAGCAGAAATTGGTAAAAATTACATCTTACTAAAGACTAGCTCATATGTTTTTGCTTTTTTTATTGTAAGTTTGATCATCTGTTCAAGACACATCCCTAAAGAAATCCAGATAACTCTACCGAAGCCAGTTACACTTTACAGAAATCATAAGATAATCAGATCCTCATAAATCCTACAGCAATTTCCTGTTGGAGCCTTTATAAGCGGAAATTGAAAGAAATAAAGATTACTTATACTTTTAATGTCATATTTATGAGGAGAAGATGACCAAGGATGTAAGAACCAATCAGTTTTCATTTTACCAAACTGCTCTGCTAGAGGTATATTCTCCTTATCAGCTGTGGAAACACAGATAAGCAAACATGAGAACTAGAACTTTATTGGACTGACCACCAATCATAAATCAACTTACTCAAACGGTGTTACAGATGAGTAGAACAAAGGCTTCTTAACCCTATTTAAACAGGTTTAATATATAGAAAGAAATATTTAAGATGCAGAGGAAGGAGTTGAACTGTTTTCAGTAAGAAACTCAAATAAAAGTAATTTTGCGGAAATATTGTTGTTTGCTGACTCAGGAGTAAATAATGGAAACTTTAGGGGAAAACATGATGAAGCAAGAATATAATGATACAAAAGATGATATAAAAGACTACTCTAAAATGGTACATTATATATAAAACACACTTTTGGCATTACAACTACCTATGTTTTTGTTTTCAAATAAAAAAATGTATATAATGCAATATAATATTTAATACTCAGTACAGATAGCCAACTAACTTCATAACATTGTTAAATAACTTCAAAATAATTACAAATCATAAAATTATTCAGCCAGTGGGATTATTAAATTATACTTTAGTTTAGAACTTACTTGGAGTCTGTAACGGATCAAGAGTTATAGAGCGCTATAGAGGACTTCACAAAAGTCCTAGTAACAGTGGTCCTCAGCGGGATTGGAGTGGTCATCAGTTGAAGTGGGATTTAATTACCCTTTTATAGAATCATAGAATCTTTATGGTTGGAAAGGACCTCTAGGATCATCACCTTCATCCTAACATCTCTCTAACCACTAGACCACAGCCCCAAGTGCTACATCTACTCATTTTTTAAACACCTCCAGGGACAGTGACTCCACCACCTCCCTGGGCAGTCTGTTTCAGTGCCCAACCACTCTTTCAGTAAAGAATTTCTTCCTAATATCTAATCTAAACCTCCCCTGATGCAACTTGAGGCCATTCCCTCTCATTCTATCATTAGTAATTTGGGAGAAGAGACCAACACCAGCCTTGCTACAACCTCCTTTTAGGTAGCTGTAGAGAGCAATAAGGTCTCCTCTCAGTCTCCTCTTGTCCAGACTAAAGAACTCCAGTTTCCTCAGCTGCTCTTCATAGGGCATGCTTTCCAGATCCCTCACCAGCTTCATTGCCCTTCTCTGGACCTGTTTCAGTACATCAATGTCCTTCTTGTACTCTGGTGCCCAAAACTGGACACAATACTCAATGTGCAGTCTCACGAGTGCCAAGTACAGGGGCAAAATCACCTCCCTGCTCCTGCTGGTCACACCGTTTCTGATAGAGGCCAGGATGCTATTGGCCTTTTTGACCACCTGGGCACACTGTTGGCTCATGTTCAGTCAGCTGTTGACCAACACCCCCAGGTCCTTTTCCACCAGGCAGCTTTCCAGCCACTCCTCCCCAAGCCTGGAGCATTGCTGGGGGTTGTTAGAAGCAAAGTGCAGGACCCAGCACTTGGCTTTGTTAAACCTCATACAATTGGCCTCAGCCCATCGCTCCAACCTGCCCAAATCCCTCTGCAGAGCCTTCCTACCCTCAAGCAGATCAACACTCCCACTTAATTTCACGTCATCTGCAAATTTACTGAGGGTGCATTTGACCCCCTCATCCAGGTCATTGATAAAGATATTAAACAAGACTGGTCCCAAAACTGAGCCCTGAGGGACACTGCTTGTGACTGGTCATCAACTGGATTTAACTCCATTTATCACCGCTCTCTGGGCTTGGCCATCCAACCAGTTTCTAACCCAGCAAAGAGTCCACTGTCGAAGCCTTGAACCGCCAGCTTCTCCAGCAGAATGCTGTGGGAAACTGTGTCAAATGCCTTACTGAAATCCACGTAGACAACATCCATCGCTTCTCCCTCATCCACTTGTCAGGACACCTGATCATAGAAGGAGATCAAGTTGATTAAACAGGATTTGCCCTTCATGAACCCATGTTGGCTGGGTCTTATCCCCCTGTTGTCCTGCACTTGCCACATAATCACCCCCAAGATGAACCTCTCCATAATCTTCCTCAGCACTGAGGTCAGGCTGACAGGCCTGTAGTTCCTCGGATCGTCCTCCCTGCCCTTCTTGTAGATGGGTGTCAAACTGGCAAGTCTCCAGTCATCTGGGACCCCCAGTTGACCAGGATTGCTGATAAATGATCAGCAATGATCAGTTCTAAAAGTTCTGGCTTTCTGCTTCACTGTTCATTTTATTTCTCAAGCTGTAGTTTGGAATATATATATGTTAAGTAATTTTTATGGTTTGTCATGCGTTTTGTTTTCATTTCCTTATTTTAAATTAACTATACTAAGGAAGTCTGCTTTTCAGAAAACAAAACAACGTTACATTTCTATACCTATTTAGATTTCCTACACTGGAGAGGTTTCAAATGCAGACTCATTAAAAAGGGACATAACTGAAGATGAGGAATTACAGACAGGAAATTGGAGGACCTATAATTGGTTTCAGGAATAGAATTGTTTTAGTTTTATTAGGTATTGGGGGGGGTTGTTGTTTTTGTTTGTTTTTTTCCCAGGTTATCATTAAATCATGACATTTTAGAAAATATATTTATTCTTCATAGGAATGAATTTTAGTAAGCCTCTTAATTAAAAAAATGGTGTTTTTTTTACCTAGGTTCAATGAATCTATTACCCTTTCTTCCTCTTTTTCTTTTTTATTATTTTAACATTAATTATTGGTAAAGGCCCAGTAAGAGAATGTCAGCCGTGCATTGGTTGTATGAATACATGAGAAAATGTGGTTAACATGCCAATCTAACTTCTGTTCTAAACTGTAAACTACAATACTGGTTCTACAGTAAGATTTGGGCTACACTGTGCTCTAAAAAATATTAAAGAAAAAAAGATTTCCTTAACTGAAAATATCTATATTATGCATTTCACAGCTTCCTTAAACTTATCAACATGTATACCACTGCAATATGGACACCATCTTACGTGATCAGTTATAACGAAAAAGGTTTTTATTCCTCATTCTTTGCTCTTACGGATTTATCATCTGGACAACAATTATTATGGAGAGGCAAAACATTACTGTATCATGCAGTTCTAGAAACTCTAGCATAATTCTGGACATGACTTGTAAGAGTTCTGGTGATTTAGGATATTCCAGGATTAGTCCTGGGTGGAAAGAGCCCTGGTCTTCCCTTAGGCAGTGGCTTTTTTTGATTCAGAATTTTGTGTCATATGGAAATCCTGAACAGGAGAATGAAGTTTTCTCATTCAGTGAGTGGGAACGCACATGTATTTGTTCATATGCAAAAATTCTACTGTTTTCACCTACCTTATTTTATTTTGATCAGGTAAAACTTTGGCTATATGGACAAAATATAATCATGTTTATCTGTCAGGAAATCTTTCTAATTTATTTCTGACAGCTGCATAAATTACATTCTTCCTGAATTTGTTTATCTTTTGTAGGTGAGTGCTCGTCTGTATTACTGATGGGACTTCAGCATTTCCCTAAAAGGATGAGTTTTTATTCCTTGAAATAGGTAGAGCTTTTCAAGACATTAAAAATGGAAAGGATATGCAAAGTCTTTTAAAAAGTTATTGTTCTTTGAGATACTAATAAATTATACATCAGCAAGGCTACATACACTGACAGTCCTTGGCCCTGACATCAGAACTTAATTAATAGATCTAATTTATTGATCAATTTAGAAGTAAAAACCCTTCAGAGCTAAAATTAGCCTTTCAGTCATTCTGAGTTATGAAGTACAATTTATTACATAACTTCCATAAGAGGGAAATTAAAAAAACCCCAACTATCAGTCATCTAAAAGGTGCTAGCGAGGCTGGTAAATTTGCTTCTAAAAGCTATACTGGACTCTTAAAATTACAGTAGTTTCCATTTCATAGAAAATTTGTTTCCATTACAAATTGATAGATTAATTACTTTGTGAACCTTCTAAATGATACAGATAATAGGTAACTCCAGTGTTACTATTTTTTCCAGTTAGGAGGTTAAACAGACACTCATAGACTTTTAACATAAAAATCCCTGAGTCATTTAAAGTTTTGAATTGCCTAACGACAGAAACAGTTTATGTTACTTCCTCTCATATTAAATTCTCAAGAGAAATAATGAAACCACAGATTCCAATACACCTTGACACTTAAAATAGATCAGAGTTTCCAGTTCAGGAGAACTTGAGCCCCATCAGTTTCACGTAGATGAGCCAAATAAATTGCCATGTCATGACCCTTTACCAAGAATAGAACATTTTCAAAACATCCATTTTATCATGAACACTTATCTGTGACTCAGTTCCAAAGTCCATTCCACCAGAACAAGATTGCTCCAAGTATCTTAAGAAATCTTAATGATATGCATGTTTGGAAAACAAATGTTTTCCACACACAGTATAAAATACACATGTATTGGATTAACACAAAGATAGGCAGATAGCACTTTATAAAAAATGTATACAAAACTTTCAGCACTTAGATTTAATTAATGGAATTATTTCACTTCACACTAGCATCTTAGTCACCAATTTTCCTCATACTCTCATAGCAATGGCTAAATCCTTGGAAGTCTACTAGCAGAAACTTGAGTCTGAATTGCATTTTCCCCGTTTTCTATGCTTTTCTGTGCTGACATAGCAAAAGGATTCATGTTATTTACTTCTCTCACAGGTATCTTCTGAAAGATACCTATACTTATTTAGGCATGGATTTACCCCGTGTCAAAACATGATTCTAGCACCAGTAATGACTCAGTCATTTAAAATAAACTTCATATTTCTCCTACATCTAGAAAGAAAATAACTTTTTAAGCACTGTGATATTTCAGCAATTTTGGTATTATAAAAATGCAGAACTGTCGGAATACTATTCCCTATTTGATGTGAAATATTAGTGGGATTTCTTTTATACTACTAGACTACTCAATCTGAAGAAAATGTGTCAAAATTATAGCACAGTATAGAAAAATAATCTCTTTCCATATATTCTCTTAATTACTGCATTAATGTTTTCATGATTTATGAACAAAAAATAAATTGGTGTGTCACATCTGAAAATTTGATGGCAATAAGTGTTGTGAACACGAATTGAAAGACTGGTAGCATGGCACTTTGCAACAATGAAAAGCATTCAAGTCAGCAACATGTCTGAAAAAACAGGAAATGGAGGATAAAGATACAAATGCATACAAGCACAAGTTTGCTTTGCATCTTGAAAGAACCAAACAATCAGAATGGCCTACAGATTCAAGCTCTGTTAACATTATTACATGAAATGATGCAGAATTATGATGAGATAACAGAAATAACATAAAGGAGAATTGTGTATATGCACAGATTTTCCTAGTAGTTGGATTTGAGGCAGCTTAGTTAGAGACTGCCACCTTACATTCCTACAAGTCTATCAGATCACAACAACTGACAATCAGGAATGGCTATCACTTATAGTGTCCCCACACAAGCAAGGAAATTTCATTTTGGATCATTAGTCTGCAGCCCTTTTGTATTCCATTGGAAGCCATTTTATGTCAGATCCCTTAAGATGAGTGGAGGAAGGAGAAATGCTATTCACTTGTTAGACTAACAGAAATCTGAGAAAAACTTGCATGCAAACTGAGTTTAAGCTTGATTTAAAAAAATAATAATTTTAATTGCTTAGAAAAATAGGTTTCTCTGACTTATAATCACCTGCATTGGGGGGAGGGGGGGAGAGTGGGGGAGTGAGAAGGGCACGGCTAAGTAGCTGTTTAATTAAATGTATCTTTTACTCAATTGAACAGGAAGCGGAGCCCTGAATCATAAGCTTTTCTGTCTGTTCCTGCTTTTTTGCAGGGACAATCTAAAATAATCACCTGGATTTATTTAACATTTAAAATGAGAAAGAATATAATTTTGTTTTCTTTTTCTCAATAACTATGCTTGGACACACAATTTCAATTAAAGCAAGGTAAGTATCATCTTTAACACACTAGTTAGCACTCTTCACATAACAGGTAGAGAGACCTTTAGCACTGTGCAGGTTGTTAAGGAATTTCTTCTGCTCTAGGAAAGATGCAGTTATATGACAGAAAGTAAAAGCCAGAGGTAGTTTTCAAAGGCATCCCTAAAAAAAAAAATACTAGATGACTTTATACTTCTAGTTACATAACAGATTTACTTTACAGCCTTAAGCATGTGAGATTGGATTAAATTCTGTTTTCTTTGAGCTATTTTTCTTCACTGTATTGTATCAAAAGAAGCTAGGATGAAATTGTGGGATATATCCTTTCGAAAGGGAGTCTACAATGTAAAAAGAAAAATCATTCCAATAGAAAAGGTAGCTAGGAAGTAGGAAAGAACTTAATCTTATGAAGGAGGGTCCTAGTCAGAGCACAGACAAAAGAGTGCCTACATAGACTTAAGTCACAAGTCTTTCATATGTCAACACATGTGTAATCTACTACACACTAAAAATAAATGCTCAAGTCAGCAAAAAACACTGAGGCTGGGGGGGGAGAGAAAAACCCAGACCAGAATATCAGAGGCTGGTTTTCTGGCATGTGTAAAGCAAGGTAAAAGTGGGTTTACACTTGAAACCTTGCCATCACAGGTGAATCTTCTAATCATTTATATTTTTAATGGACTGTGTCTCTCTCTTTTCTTCCTTTATGTCATACTTCTCTTTCTCTAGTCCTTAGCTTCAAACCATTGCCAAATGTTTGTTCAGAATGCATGTATTTCAACATGAAGTGTCAGGAAAAGCAGATCTTGACTACAGAAGTTGGTGAATGAAAAGACATTCTAAATCAAACATTCTAAAACAAAATAACAAGAGCAATCAGGTAGAGTTGTACTACCCCATAAAACATCATTTAGCTGTTCAAGTTGTTCGGATATCCTCTGAAATCCCAGCAAACAATTATGCCTATGTCATTTTATACAATATGTAGAGATTATCACAGCCCTTTAAAAAGGGATTTTGGATCCTGCCATAAAAGATGGAGGGAAAGAAAATCTCCATCTTACCATATAAATAACTGGAATAATGGAATGGCAGGGACCTCTGGAGATCACGTAGTCCAATCCCCCTGCTAAAGAGGCGGTTGGACAGGAACATATTCAGGTGGGTTTTGAAAGTCTCCAGGGATGGAGACTTGGCCTCAAGTTGCGTCAGGGGAGGTTTAGATTGGATATTAGGAAAAAATTCTTCACTGAGAGGGTAGTTAGGCACTGGAATGGACTGCCCAGAGAGGTGGTGGAGTCACCATCCCTGGAGGTGTTTAAGGAACGAATAGATGCAGTGCTTGAGGATATGGTGTAGTGGTTAGAGTGATGCTAGGAGAAGGTTGGACTTGATGACCCTGGAGGTCCTTTCCAACCATAACAGTTCTGTGATTCTGTGATCCCACAACCTCTCTGGGCAGTCTTTTCCGGTGCTCTGTCAACCCCACAGGAAAGTGTTTCTTCTATGTTTAGGTGGAACTTCCTGTGTTCTAGTTTGTGTTTGCTGCCTCTTGTCCTATCACTAAGCACCACTGAAAAGAGTATACCTTCTATACATATAAAGAGTATACCTTCTATACATATAAAGAGTATACCTTCTATATACATAGGAAATGAATATCATATGCCCCAAATTGATTTTCTATCCTCTTTACTAGTCATTATGTTAATACAAGCAACAGTGGACTAAAAAATGAAGCTTTAGAATTAAAATACTTTATCTTAAATAGTCAGCATATCTTTCAGAATGCAACGATTAAAGTCTTGGATCACTGTTCCTCTTTTCCTTGGAATAACACTGATGGAAGGAGGAGGAGAAGAGGCAGAAATCAGAGCCAAAGGAAGGGAGAAAGTGAAATCCCATTTTGCTTTCAGAACCCTTAGAGGACTTCATTCTCTCAAAAAAACGAGACTAATCACAACAACTACTGAGTAACTACCACCTACTATTATTGATAGCATATTACAAACTTAAGTTAAAAAATACTGGTTCTCTTTTTGTTGTAACACAGCAGTTTAGGAATATTTTAATGTAGAGAAGGAATCTTACTACCTTTCTCATGCTTAGCTAAATTAGAAGATTGGATAACATAAATTGCAAGATATGAATTTATTACACTGGTATGGTCCAACAGAAACTCTTTTTGATATGTAGAAGAAAGCCATTTAAAATATAAAATAAAATGTCATAGGAAAAATGGAAACTGATTTTCTATTTTAGAATAAACCCTCAGAACCATTAAAAACTTTTTTAAAGTGACAATAAATAAATAAAACTTTAAAATTCAGTGTTACAAAATGTAAAATGTTGTTATTAGTTCATTTCCACACAGTAAAAGGCACAAAGATATTATTTTACTCTTTTGGTTTTTCGTATTTTAAAAATTGTCATTAGGAAACAGGTACTAAAATTAACATTTAATCAAAATAGTTCTGTTTGACATGAAAAACTCCAAAATACAATTTTCCCACAAATTTTATCCAGACTTTTTCAAGTTAATTCTGCTATCAATAGTCTCATTTTTGACAATGAAGTCACATACCAATGGAATAGTTTATATCCAATGGAAAATAAATTTCTGTATTTATGAACAGCATATTTAACTAGTGCATTAGGTCTTGTTTAACATTTGTTTCCTGATTTTGTTTTGGTTTTCTTTAAGTTTCTGATCCATACACATATAAACAGATTTTATGTATCCTCTCACAATATAGTACCTCCTGTTAACAGCTCTCAATTGTGAGCTTTGGTAATACAGTTCTGGCTCATAATGACATTCTACCTCTTTTGCTTTTTTTTTTTTATAAAACCCAAAACAAAATGAAAAAAAAACAAAAACCCCCAAAACACGCTGAGAAAAAGTCATTTCTGAATATAATAAGAAAAAAAAGGGCTAATCAAAGATGTAGTTCATAAGGAGCTTTATACATATTCTTTAAGTATCTAATAGAAAAAGAAAAAGCTATTAAATGCAGAAGAAAGGCAGCACAACTTAATATGGAATCCAGTATCTTACCTTGATATAACCATCATTCTGCCACAAATATCTAGACATGTGAGAACATCCACTGTAGTAATTAACAAAGAAGTTACGTTATTTTATCTATGTGTTAGAAAAGTAGCTTTAAGAAGAATCTTCCCTAAGGAGTAGCACAGTATTTTGCTGGGTCAGCCATCATCATTTTACGCTGCCATCGGTTGCCTGATCACGCAGGCCAACACTGAACTCAGCAACATCCCCTCAAAAGGCTTCTTTCAAACAGTCCTGCCAATAGTTCCTGTGGGCCCAGCTCCTCCACTGCCCACTGTGGTGCCAGCATTGCCTGCTGGACACAACAGACAGAGATGGCTCCCTCAGTGGCACTTCACATGGAAGGACACCACTGAGAGAGCTCAGCAGCATGCAACCAGCCCAAACAGAAGCCACACCCAACAGGAAGCTCCTCTGACTGATCAGCTCCTAGTTAATATAGCCCTGGCCACGCCCACCACCCTAACCATGACCACCTGGGGTGAGGACAGAGCCCCAGAGCCACATGTGGGCCAGGTTCAGCCTCTGCAACATGAAGGCAATAAGAAAACCAAAACATTCTTCTAGGTTGTGACTCATTCACAGGTCAACTCCAACTTGGGGCCCACAAATCAGGCCCCAGCACTTCACACAGCAAGTATTCACTTTAAGGAAAGTACAGTCAAGGGAATTGTGAAGACTATCAAATGCGTAATTTTATGATGGCAGATGTCCACACCAACCTACACATCAGTATTAAAAAAGTGAATGTCCTTGGAGAAGCTGAGCTGTCAGTTATCAAGAACAGTGTACAAGTGATAAGCCTTATGATGCTTTCACAGAAATCTAAGAGGAAAGAAAAATGACGTAGTCAGAAGAGCTAGTGTTTTCCTCCTCTTTTTCCTCTTTCTATTTTGATGTTTCAGTTACCATGATAGGATCCTCTTTCATAGGGCATTACATGAGATACATACATACAGATATATAGATATATTGAAACACATGCATGTATATAATACATACAAATATAATACATATGCATTTACATAAAATGCATGTTAAATATTACATATAATAAATACATTTATTTATTTATCAGTATTGCTTTACTCCTGCATATTAGCTTCTAAATTCCAAGGTCTCTTATGAGTAGGTGCAAGTCTTTACATAAAATAAAAGGAAAATTGATACTGCTTTGAAGTAAGAAAATGTAAGGTTCACTACCAATCTATGTTGATTAAAGGGAAACAATCAACATAACATATATAAACTCTTATTTAGATTAAATGAAATTATAATTTCCACTTTTTTATAGTAGAAAGAAAAAAATAATATATACATAAAATGCCTTTGAGAGTTAAGAAAAGTGTCATCACCAATCTGCATAAAGTCATTCTACAGGAAAAAATTAACTGAACTATGTCTGTTTTTCTTAGTCATGTGAAAAGTCCCTTCAAAGAAAGAAGCTATTTCATTAATGTTAGATATTAGTTGAGTGAAAGACCTACTTCCACTGCTACTACCAGTAGCAATTATTTGAAATGTCATTTTTGGGCCTTTTTTGCTCGAGTTTTTAGTTAAAGGCTCAAACTTTGTGACTTTGGTGTAAAGCCTAAACAACAGGGGCCTTCTAATTTTTAAATATGGTTAAAGTTTGAATAAGTATGTATTAGAGGTCGTTCTTTCTTCTTCAGTAATGTCTAATTGGAATTTGGACTCTTTTTCTTTAAAACAAACTTGGTAATTTATCATATATACTAGAGCATTAGAAATACATATATAGTGTACTACACATCTACTCATTCTCTGTATATGATTGATTTACAAAATCTTGTGTTGAATCATTCTTCATAACACAATGCCCTTAGTTATACATGTTCCTGTTTTGTATTTTTTTCCATTGTTTTGGAGGCTAGCTTATCTTAAGAAGGATTTATAATTAAATTACAAATTAATATTTAAGAAACTTTATTACTATAACACATAAGCTCCTAACCTTTACAGGGTAAAGCTAAAAACCAATTTAATTCTCTTAGAGTAATTATAAAATTTAGTAGTAATCTTTGTATTGGACATACTTAATATGTTCAAAGCATAGGCCTGATGAGTAATCAGGATTTCTATAAAGAAAGAATCCTTCACATTGAAGTGATTCTTCGATAAAGAATGTTAACATACTAGAGAAATGAGATTGCAGAAATACTAGATTTAGTGAAAATATGGAATAATAACACATAAAGAAAAATATTGATAATCTGGTTCAGAAAGCATATGTGCCTGTGCTGTATAAGATTCAAAAGGAAGAGATACATACAAATGAGGGAAAAAGCATCATATTATCTTATTTAAAAATTTTATTTTATTTTTACAGTGAAGGAAAATTTCCCAACTTCGAGCAACTCATTTTTTGCTGTGCTTGTTTGTTTGTTTTTATTTCATTTAAAATATTGTGGAAGAACTTATTATGGCATGAATTTGACAAATGACAGCATCAAAGTTCTGAGTTTCTATTTTTTACCTCAAGCGCTAATTGGAATGAACAACAAATATAAAAAATCTGGTGTTAGTAAAGATCTGAAAGTCAGTCTTAGCTCCAGAAATATTCGAGTGGATTTTTTTTTTATTGCCCTAAGCTATTTGGAATAAAATAACATTCTAACCAAAAGCAACAAAGTTGTTAGGAAACATCTTCTGTACAGGCATCACGCTAAACATGTTTTTGAAGTACTGTTGTTATTGCAAGAGATTGCCATAGATCATCATCACTAACATTTCTGGAAAGGCTTCTGTTGAGTGTTCATGAAGCAAAATGAATAGCAGCAAAATGACAAGGGGCATCTTCAGTTTAAGATAGACACATTTTTTCTGTATGTTTTACTGGCTGGTGTCAACACAACTTAACACAGAAGATTATATATAAATAAATTGGAGGAACATAAAATTCATTCTAAAAATGCTCTTAAGTCATTTGTTTCTTCCTAATGTTATTAACAAAACCACGATGTCAGACATATCATCTAACCTGGTGTAAAACAGCAAATAAGGCTATAATGAAGCATTCCATCACTATGAGCAAGCACAGTGTAAAAGATAATTAGTGTTTGATAGGCATGTTCCCTAGAATATAGTTTACATTAGATATTCTTTTACCAGTGTATCTGAGTCCATAACTGCCTGAATATAAATCACTTTGGGTGAAATACCAACAGCAGTGATGGATCCCTAGAGTTCTGATTCTTCTATCATGAGTCAAATCATCAGTTGTTCTATGTAGGCTTAGCTGACTTCAAAGAAGTCTGAAGAACAGATTCTTACGCCAAGGGACCACTGTACATTCCCATTCTCTTCATAATGTAGCCCTATACATATTTTTTCTTTCTCAATATCAACCTGAAATAGAATTTATTTCCCTGCAGATAATTTCTCTTATCATAGTTGCACATACATAGAAATAGGATATTTTTTTTCTCTTTATATACATAGAGTCTAGCACAATGAAGTTGTTACACTTGACTATAACAGCACTACAATAGCACTAAGAAAGTATTTTTCTGATTTCTTATCTCATGAGAGACCAGTAAAATCAAGCAAAATTGTACAACCCATTAACAATTTAAGGTTTTCATTTGTTCCTAAAACCGCCTTCATATCTGTTGGAATATCATACTATTTTTTCCTGTATTACTTCCTCTAAGTCAGAATATACTTACATTAATATTTAATAACTGAAGGAAAATATTATTCATATTTTCCTCTATTATTATTCTGGGGTTTTTATCAGTAACTATAAATACTTGGATACAGGTATAAGAACAGTTCCATTGTGTAGTTTTCTAGTCCAAGATTACACGTACCAAAATATCTTAAAACAAAGTTAATTTTCTGTTTGTATTTTTGACACTCAACATGATAAAATGGAAAAAGATAATGATAAAATATGAGTAAGACAAAAAATTAAATATGCTTTTGTCTGGCTATGATAAAGCTATACTGGGACAGTGATAGATAAGGCTTAGATCATGCACAACTAAGAAACAAAGAGTATCAGAATTCCTCATCTGTTGCATTTCCAATTTTCAAGATATCAGTGCTATGACAAGCAAAAGCTAGACTCTCCTTTGCAAAATCTCTTGGAAATCTCTCACCCTCGCAACTGAATCTGCCTCATTGTTTTCCTCAGCTACATCATAAAGGACAACCATAGCATTTCATTTACAAAAAAAAAAAAGAAATACGTAACATGTTAAATACAGGAATTGCATAAAACTAAAGTAAACTGAATCCCAAGTAGAGAATTAAAATAATATTCAAGACCATCGGAAAAACATAATCCTGTCACAGGGAATCTTACACAAAAAATGATGACCTCTCTATCCATGCTGGGGTACTTTGTAGTACAGTAGAATATCCCACCATGCTATTCCAGGTTTGGAATTTAACCTTTTGTTTTCCAGATTAAGGTGATTTTTTGTTTTTTTTTCCAGGTAGTGAAGTGCCAGGTTTGGAGTTGCATGCTCAATTAATTTTAGCACCTATTGAGCCCAGCCCTATGTTTCTGGAATTTTCTTTTAGGTATTTTTCCATCTACAAAATAAGTAAAAGTTTAATGTCAGGAAAGAATGCTAGCAAGAGAAATAAAAGATTACTGTCACTAGAGAAGAGAAAAAACCCAAAAGGTCTGTCAGTGAGGAACAAAGAAAAGGCAGAAGAGAAACAGAACTGTAGAAAAAAGAGAAACAGAACTGCAGGAACTAAGGATGTTTTGGGTTATTCAGGAAAACTAAACATGGTAGTCAGCTTTTTAAATTTTCAAATTTACTTTTTTGCATTATTTAAGTGAATATAGTCCCCCATTATAATGCAGTGGAGGATGATAAGGAAAAGATATTGCCTATCCCAAAGATTTTGCATAATATATAGAATTAAACATTTCAATGAACAAACAAGCCTAAACATCACATAACATTTTGAATTATCTGTTTAGAGGACTAACAACAGTTCTTCAAAAAGGCTTTCAAATACAAACAAAAAAGACTTTGTACAAAACAAAGTCAGTATCTCCTGATACTGAAAGAATATGAGGATGAGCAGAGCTTTTTTTGTTGTTTGTGAGATTGTTTTTTGTTCAGGACATCTGTGTCTAGTATAATAGGCTGTATTGAAGAGACTCCTTACAGTAACAAAAATTTTATAGATATTAATGAAATGCAAGGCTTGTGTGTTATGCATATAACACACACAGCTGGTGTGTGCTACCAGCCCACACACCTACATCACACACAAGCTTGTCACCAAGATGGTGATTAATAGAGTGCCTCTTATTAGCATTGTACCACTAACTTTTTCTGACTCATGTTGGCAGGTGTGCCTCTATTGCTGGAGGCAACTGTGATAAAGACAGGGAGATCTAGAAGGAATCATTGAAGCAGCCAGGTTTGGGAATGATATTAGAGATTTGCAATCTGTTATTATGGTTTCAGTGATGAAGGAAATAAATCCAAGGATATGAGTTTGAACTTTTTCACCATTCCTAGCTCTTATTTGTATGAGAATGCAACCCGCTCGTGGTTTGGTGTTTTCACACACTGGCATTGTCAAGCAGTATTGTTGCTTTGATAGCACAAGGATTGTGAGACTCCATGTGGCTTTGCTCCAGAGGCAGCTCTCAAAAGCCCTGCTGTCCCAACTATGAGTGACTCAGACAGCCTCTGGCACGGAGAAGGCTCAGGAGTCCTGATGATACTATGACTTTTTGCCATCTAGATGAGATCAGTCCTTCAGACTGATGTAAAATGGAAAGAATGAAATATGTTTTTGCTAGTGCCCTCCTTACATCTTACTGTACACACTATGCACCTAGACAGGAAAAGCCAGAAATTGGTCTGGATGAGCAGTAAAAAATGATAAGCAGCATGTGATCTACCTACAAACCATGATGTATAAGCTATACATACTACTCTACTCTTTTAAATCACAGAATCACAGAA
>VZZY01016404.1:6291-81872 GCA_013400335.1 Eurystomus gularis
CCCGGCCGCTCTTGCCGGTGGGAGCCGGACCCTGCGGCGCGGCCGGCGGCTGCGCTGGCCGGTACCTGGCCTCGGCCCGGCTCTGCCGGCGTTACCGGCATGTCTCTGCCCAGGCCGCGGCTAAGAGGATCTAGTCAAGCTCTTTGTGAACTTAGTGAAAGGTCTGGTTTAGTATCTGTTTGCAAAGGGCCAGGATAAACATCTGGAAGCGTCATTTTAAGTAGCTGCCAGATTATTAAAACAGTCACCTTATAGCTAAAGCCTTTAAAAGTTAGTAAAACAAGAAATTTAATGTAAGGGATGTTCTAGTGTTCTTACTATATTTATGGTTTGAAATGCTTTTTCCAGTGATGATGTCTGTGATAGAAGACATTCTAAGTGTTGTGTTTAAAAATCTGAGTTTAGTTTGTGATTTTCTGTCAAATGCTTGTTTATCTGTGAAAAATTAAATGGGCGTATGTGTTAAAACTAATGTGTTGCAAGACAGGAAAAAGATGAGATTCTATAATTGCTCATAGCAGTTGCTAATAGTAACCATAATCTGAAATGACAACACAGGAGGACCATTTTATTTGTATGAGGAAGCAGTTGTTCTGTTTTTATTGCAATTTTGTTGTTGATGTTGTTGTTATGACACTTTTTATTGTTGTTTGTTTGGTTTTTGGGGTTACTTCAAGGAATTCCATAGTGGGACAACAGATTGCTTTTAGGGAGCTGAGTTATAACACGGGTTTAGTGTTAAGCACATATTAATGCCTTTTCCCATCCCTAATAGATTTATTTCAAAAATAGAAGAGGTGTTGAATGACTGGAAACTTATTGGGGTTTCTTCAGGCAGACCTCTAGAAAAGGTGAGTTACTGCTTCGGAGTTTTCTTTTAGAATGTGAATTACTAGCTAGTAATACATGTGTATGTTATGTGTATTGCCCTCTTCTTAGGTGTAGCAGGTAATGATTTGTATTGGGGAATTTTGCTTGTAAAAGTGCCAATTTGACAAACGGTTGCTGTGCACTTATTGGTGGGCTCTCTGCCAAACAGGCTATTTCCATGATAAAGTTGGATCTTCTTATGGGGGCAAGTGATTTTTTTATTTCCAGTTTTGAATCTGGAAACGTGGTTGGAGCTGTTCTGAATTCTTAAGGAGTTTCTTTTTGCCCTGCCTTCTGCCTCATACTTATGGTTGAGGTTTGCATAGTACTGCTTGTGACTCAGTATGTTTCATAGAGTGGAGAGATGTTTTTCAGAGTCTAATTAGAGCCTTTGTAGTGCTTTCTCAGTCCTTTAAAATACAGAGGAAATTGCTGAGCTTTTTTTGTGTACTAGTGCAGATAAATTCAGCTGTTCTGGATTGAATGACTGCTGTGTTTCCAGAGGAATTTTATTATTCTTAATTTTAGTCAGAATGCAGAGTATTCAGAACAAAAATCTAATGAACTAGCTTTCAACAGTAGCTGTCAGTGTATCCTACAAGTCTTCTTTTCTAGACCAGACCTCTATTCTTGGTTGCTAGTGAGAAGACACCCTTCACAGGTCAAAGGGTTGTCCAAATTGCTGTGTTTCAGTAGCAGCACACAGTTCTGTACTACTCAATTCTAATTCTCTCCGAGAAACTTTCCTGTGCTGTATTTTTGTTTATAAATTAATTATCCTTATGCACAGAAATTTTGCAAATTAGAGATACAGAATCATGTATCAGTGAAAGCATAGTTGAAGTAAATATTAAAGTAGTATTTGTGTAGAATGGTGCAGATACAGATAGAATCCCAGATGGGAAACTTCTGTCTGTCGGTGAAGTGGAGAGTGCCTGTGCTTAAGGTGTGTGGTTGCGTGTGAGAGGATCTATCTGCCTCTTTATTGCCATGTAATTTCAGAGACTTCTTGGGGAGATACCTGGTCCTTGAAAAGAACGTGATTGTTGGCAATGTGGATTTTAGCATTCAGCTACCTTTATAATGAAGTGCTTTGAGAATTTTTTTTTTTTTAATAAAAGCATGCTTAGCTGTTTAAAAGTAAATATTTAGCAGTAGAAAAAGATGAATAAATATTATAGGTTGTGTAGGCAGTGTACTCTTTAAGGCTTATGGATGTTAACCTAAATTTATGTCATCAAGTAATAGGTTTTTTAAAATTCAGGGCATATACACCACAGGAGCATGGGAAGAGAAATCAGATGAAATTTCATTTGCAGACTTCAAATTCTCAATTACCCACCATTATCTGGTGCAAGAGCCTGGTGACAAAGAAGGGAAAGAAGAAGTGGTAGAAGGTAGGTGATAGTTCTGTTATGTGCCTGTAAGGATTGGACAAAAGGCAGTTTCGGAATGTGGAATTCACAGTGCGTTGGTTTGTATCTGGGTGATTCTCTGGGATCTGGCGGGTGTGATCTGACACTGGTGTGATTCTGCCTTTGGTATGCTTTTCATTGAACAAATTGCTAATGTAAGTAAATTATAAGTCATCTGAATGGATGCTGATGCTCTTGCACATAATTTTTTTTCGACAGATGCCCTTCCTCTGCCTATGCAGGACTTGCTGTGCATGAACAATGACTTTCCTCCTAGAGCTCACTGTCTGGTAAGATGGTACGTATGTATGCTGCCTCTCATCTTGAAGACAAGTAAGCATAGCAGTTGAGAAATCTTTGTTAGTGGCACAATCACTTGTACGTTTTTTCCATCAAAATTTAAGATTAAGTAAAATTATTCTTTGTACTGGATGCAGGAAGGGAGGGCAAAAATACTCACCATAGTGGGCTTATCTTGATGCCCCCCGCAACATATTTTTTTCCAAATTTCATAGACTAACCAAGCTTTTATATTTGTAATATTTAGATGCATTCTTAAATAGCAAAGCCGCAGCACCTTAAACAACAGCAACCGTCATCCTAGTAATGCATATCCTTGGCATATTGTAGCATTGATCTAAAGAGATTGGTTTGATGTATAGTTAGGGTTGTTAGTAACATAAAGTTAAAAAACTCAGGACTGATAAACCTGGAAGTCCTTGCATTATTCTGAGTACTGCGTTGGAGTGCTGTTAAGCTCTAGTAGTTTGTGGTTGATTCTGCAGCACTCGGTGCCCACTCTGTTCTAAAATTATCTGAAAGAGGTACTCGCATTAAAATAACAGATTCCACAGTCCATCAGTGACAGTTAGGTTATTCAGCTTACAAGATTTCCAAAAATTCTGCATTTCAGCTGGTTTGCTGAAAAACAGCAACGTGCTCTGTTTTCTCTCTCTTCAGGTATGGCTTACGTGAGTTTGTGGTTATTGCTCCGGCTGCAAATAACGATGCGGTTCTTAGTGAATCCAAATGCAACCTTCTGCTCAGTTCCATTTCCATCGCTTTGGGGAACACTGGCTGGTAGGTTGAAGCATAAACCTTTTTGTGTGTCCAGGCAAAGCTCCAGCATACTGCTGTTGTGAGGGGGAAAGTATTACGTTGTTAGCAAAATACATTTAGAGTTTGTTGTGTTTGTACCATAATATTGTTACAGGGGATTTTAAAAAAGAAAATTTCCCGCAGCAACTCTGAAAGATTGATTCAACGTGTTGTTTATATTCATGATTGTTTTAAAACCTCAAAGGCTTTTAAAAGCTGCTAGAAGTTGTTGGAATAAGTGGTGTACAAAATAAAACTTTTGGAAGAGGATTTCTTACCTATATGTAGTAACAGTAACTTTCTAATACTCCTGAAAAATATTTAGACTGACAATTAGGTAACTGAAGTAATGGATAGAGCTTTGCTTATGGCATGACAATTTGTTAGGCATTCCATTTAGTGGTGAAGTTCACGGTATTTTTCTTTGAGTCCTGTTAAGTGTTTTCAATTCAGTTTCTCCCAGAGAGAAAATATATTCTAAAGAGCATGAAATTATGTGAAAGTATTTAGCTCTAATATATAATATATTAACTAATAATAAATTAGTATTTAACATTTAGTTTTAAAGACTACAGGACAGCACGATATTTTAAATAATCGGAAATGTTTGTGTTTTATAGTCAGGTACCACTCTTTGTGCAAATACATCATAAATGGCGGCGAATGTATGTTGGAGAATGTCAGGGCCCAGGAGTTCGAACTGACTTTGAAATGGTTCATCTTCGCAAAGTGCCCAGTCAGTATACTCATTTATCGGGATTGCTGGATATCTTCAAAACCAAGATTGTAAGTGTATCTCAATGTATATAACTGATACTAAAATAATTATTTTATTACCTGGTTGCTTGTAGATTCACTTCTGTCTTCTAGGGATTTTTTTTTTTTTGTAATGCTGAGGCTTGCGCTGCTGATACCAACAGTTTTTTCCAGATAGCACCAGTATCTACTGCTAAACAGTGAAAATCAGTGTGTGTTTTGTTCCTGAATGTTACCACCTTCCATTTTTATTTTCAACTGGTGAAGAATGTGTCTGTTTTACAGTCTCCTTCTTACAACCCTCTCTTCCCTCTCCCCAAAGCAAACTCTATTTCTCTGTTTAAAAGGAGGAGAGGGGATTGGGGTGGGTTTTTATTCTGATACTTTGTAGGTCCCCAAGCTTAAAGAGTGAAGAACAATGTGATGAAATGTGAGGTGTCTTCAGTGGACTGCTTGGTTATGGAGTGGTATGGCTGGTTGCAGCTCTCCACAACTAGTACTAGTAGTCAGCAATCTCATCAAAACACTGAGGGAAAAAGTCCTTAATGAAAACCCAACACATTCTGGATCAGAGTTACTTCTGAATTACCAGTTAAATGCAGCATATGAACGACTCGTGCATTTTAGAGAATTTTTGTGCATACTTTTGCCTGTGAGTGTCTTGTTGAGCAATTGCATTGTTAGCAGTCGAGTGTTGCAGTTCTGATAAAATTAGCTCTAATACAAGCTATCATAACTAATTTATGTTCAGGGCCTGGGCTGTTTGAGAGGGTGTATGCTTTACATTTAATTTTTTCTCCGATATTTTCAAGGGATGCCCTTTAACACCACTGCCTCCAGTTAGCATGGCTATTCGGCTTACATATGTGCTTCAAGACTGGCAGCAGTATTTCTGGCCGCAGCAGCCACCAGGTACGATATTTCTGTCCTCAGAATAACTTGTTTTGAGATAAACAGTCAATGCTAAAGAAAATGTTTGTGTATTTTTCCAGAAGAATTAAAACATTTTCTGCATTACAAGCGAGTACCATCCTGCTCCCTGGGATAGGCTAGAAAATTTAAAGCTGCTCTGAAATCATGTCTGAGGCTTGTGCTTGTAACGGATGTTTTGGTTAGGGCTGTTCGTAGAGATTTGCTTTTTTATTAGTGTTTAGAAATACAGTGACACTTCTAAAATGGTAGTATCTGTTTGGAGAGAAAAGGGTGACTGTGGATCTGTAAAGAATTCGGCCCTGAATTCCATAGGGAAGTGTTTGGATTCAGGTTCTAGTAGATGCTAGTACTTCTCAGGAGTATTTGTCAAGTATTTTCATAAAGTAGCTAGTTTTAATATTTCACTATTTTAAAGTGTATTAACAAAGAGAAAATGAGAACGTATCATATGGACCTCACTTGAGGTAAAAGTGTAGATTTTTGTTGTTGTTGTGATTTGCACAGTGCTAAATAAGCCAAACAGTTGATTGATTGATTGATTTTCATGCAGGAAAACTTTTTGCTCAAGCCTTTTATTATAGCAGCCTTGTATAAGAGGGGAAAAAGGGGAGAAGTAGTCTTGAATCTAGAGTGCATTCACCGGACATAAGTTTATGCCATAAGTGATGCTATTTAAGAAAAATTGAGTGAGTTTGCTCGCTTGGTACTTTCACAGAGAACTTCAGTGCTTGCTTGGTGGTAATGCTTTTTTCCTTGGGTGACAAGGATTTGTTTTTAACACACCTATTTCTATACAGGTAGCATCAGAAAATAATTATAAACTTCTCCTGGCTCAAAGATACACAAATGTATAGGAGAAAGGTAGATGTCAGTTCCTTCTTAACATACATTTTATTATGGATGTGATATTTTAGGCACAAGGTGGCGGAGCAATTAAAATGCCCAAGTTCTATTCTTGACTTGGCAGTAGTTTTATGTAACAAGGTTAAAGTATTTAGGGCACACTTAGAGAGACAGAACCTGTGTGACCTTGGTCTGGTTACCTAATTGTTTGGCTTTGCTTTAAAGAAACAAACAAACTGTCACTAATCAAAGGCATGTTTTGAACACATCTGTACTGTTGTTGATCATGTGTGCTTTGTACCTAAGGAACGCTGAAAATGTGTGTGAAGAGAATTCTGCTTTTCAGGGTCAGAGAAAATCAGTGCTGTTTTAAGTGATATTTTCTCTTTCTTGGTAAGCCAAGTTTACCTAAAGAACTTGGGAAGCTATTTCTACAGATTTTATTTTTTATTATTTCTGCAGACACATAATTCAGTGTTTTCTGAAGTCTCTCTCTTCCCTGGTATAGTTATCCACTAAGTCCGGATCCCTGGTTTGTGATGAATATGTTGTACTGATCGTACCTCTTGATCTGAGCAGTTTGGGTAAATTCTACTCTAATTGTAGAGGGTTCTGGTTAAAGGCGCTAGTGGCACAGTGTATTGCTGAAGCTGGAGATGCACAACATCATTTTTACTGTGGTTGCTACAAGCAGTTGTGGTTTTACGTTCGTTGTGAAGAACTAGACCCATACTTTAATTACTCTCACTCAATTAGCTCTTCTCAAATAAACCCAAATAATTTAAATGTCTTTTATCTTTTCTCAAGAAGTAATTATGTAATTGTTATAAAAATACTTTATCTGTTCTAATACCTCGCTCGTATGTAAACAGCTTGCCAGATGGATTTAAAATTAAGGCTCAGATGCTGTAGTAAGCATTATTATAATGGTATTACAATACATTATTACCCGTTTAAATTTGAGTTCAGTGAAGGCTGTTGGTTTTGGTTTGTCTTTGAAGAGTGTAACATGGGAACTGGCTGAGGGTGCTCAAAGGCATCTTTAAGTACCTGGGATTACAAGGAATCTCCCAGATTATTGTGTTAAATCTTTAACCCTGGGAGATGTAACATATCGCTCTTCTCAGAAAACTGTCAGCCTTTTAAGAAGTAGTTGGTTTTTCACTCTGCAGAGTTGTTCTTCTGGAATCTTCCTTTTCTGCTTGGAACTGATTTCCTGCCTAAATATTTTTATGGCAAATTTGTTTCTGTTTGTTCTTGTGTCAACTTTAACTCTTTAAGGCTGCCTTTATAGCTGTCATCTCTGCCTGTATGAAGGGAATAACCTTCCCTCAGCGTGGATGGCAAGAATTTTATCTTTTTGAATGTCTTGTTCCATTATTACTTCCCAGTTTCTGATGGAAACAATTACTTTGTGTGCTAGGATTGCATTTTTCTTAGCTGCTCAGATATTCTCTGGTCACCCTACATTCTTTTACTGTGAAGTTAAGATGATACACTTCTTAAAGTATTCCATAAATTCTGTATGGAAAATGTATTGATCTGTCTTCAGATATTGATGCTCTAGTTGGGGGAGAAGTTGGAGGCCTTGAGTTTGGGAAGCTACCATTTGGTGCCTGTGAGGATCCTATTAGGTAAGATAAGAGTTCAGAGAACTGTATTTTGTAACTTTCTTAATGGATAACTTGAAGATATGTTATTTCAAATATTAGCTTTGCCTGCTTATGACTTAGTATGTCCCTAACAGATGGTTTAATTATTGAAGTACATAAGAAACATCTGTGAAAAGTAATGGTCTAATAGAAATAAGACCATTTGCAAAATTGTCACATGATAGTCAGAGTTCTAGCTCGTAAATTAACCAACCCCAATTTCACCATAAACTTCTGGAGTACTCCATTTATTGCTGAAAGTAGTGTGTGGAAATATACTGGAGATAAACTTTCAAAACGGTGTGCCCTCATTCAAGGGTTGGACTTGCTCTCATCTTTTACTCTGACATTTGTAGAAGACTGAAATTGAGAGGAGCTGTAAAGTGATTTATTACAATCGCTCTGTGTTCTCACCACTCAGCAAATCTAGGAATCATTTTAATGTGTTAGTATTTAATGCTGTAGGCTATTAATGAAATTTGTTCTTTCCTTTATAACTGGATACCTAGAATACGATGCACAATCTCTCCTTTTGTAGAGAGGAGTTTCGAGAGAGTCGTGCATGCCAGACACTAGGGAAGTTTAGTGCAATACCAGGTGACGTGCTGTAGAATAACCAACAGAATGTATGCAGCGAGAAAACTCATTGGAAAACATGCACATTCGGGATGTAGCTGCAAAATACATAGAGGGGCTTAAATATAAACTATCACAAATACCTTTCAAGATCTTAACTGTGATGCAGAGAATGCTTTGTACTAGCATTGAAAGATTTAAATCTTATTTTGTTTCAGTGAGCTTCATTTAGCTACCACGTGGCCTCACCTAACGGAAGGTATAATTGTCGACAATGATGTTTATTCGTAAGTATTTTGTCTGAATTGCAAATATCTAGAAGTGTACTTTATTGGTCAACAGCTGCATTTTGGTGACGTCTAAAGTGTGGCTTTGTGTGTGAAATAACCCATTTTGAAGGATGCTAAGGTCAGTTGATAAAACATCTCATTGGGAAAAACAGATTCATTTGAAATGCATTTCTGTGTGAGAACATATTGTATTGTAATTTCAACAGGACACAAACCTCCATTTTTGGGCATATTCTTATGCTAGACTTAAGTCTTGTGTATTGCATATTTCCTGGGAAAGATGACAATGGAACGTGGAAAGCAAAAAGAATTAACTGACATCCCTCTCCCAAAAACTATCATCCAGGTTTTCTGCTAAGCCTCCTAAAAAGGAAGAACAATGTCTACTGATACTTAAGAAGGAAGAAAAGTGGTTTATTTTTTTAATTAAAGCATAAATGAGTTTTCAGCATGAATACATGTTAAAAGAAGACAGTTTACTTGTGTTGTGACTGAATTGTGCTCATATTTCTTATTCATGCTACGTATGTACATGAGAACAGGGACTGTTGGCTGCATTTTAGTGTTTGTCATGCTCTCCTGTGTAATGTGGTGTATGTGATGGCTTCCATGGCCTAACTGGCTATGACATTCCATTTATTGAGAATTTGATACTTGTCTCTTGCATACTTATGGTGACAGCATGACAATTGTTGTTTTTTTTTCAAGTGACCTGGATCCTATTCAAGCACCTCAGTGGTCTGTGAGAGTCAGAAAAGCAGATAACCCTCAGTGTCTATTGGGTAAGACATCAGAATTCCTATCTTCTCCTCCAGCTTTTAAACTATTAAGTTATGAAGTTAGAATTGTATTGTTGATTACCCGATGACCTCTATTTCCCTACCCACCATATTTTTCTGTGTGGACAATATTTGGACTTCTTTTCTGACAACACAAGCTTTGCAAAAATGTCAGTTTCTGTGGTAGGTTATTCTGCATCTGTGTACAATAAACTTTGCTTCTGTTCTTACTTCACCAGCTTCCTGAGAATAAGCATTTACTCTGTGTTCTGTGAAAATTTAGATTTCCTTGAATGTTTAAATTTTGTGAAGTGCCTTCTGCATATATCCATTTCCTTAGTTGAATCAGCCTGTCTGACAGGCAGGATTGGTGTGCCTGGGGAGCTGTACTGTTATCTGTCCTCGCTTTTTAGCTTGTAGGGAAAAGGGCTTCAAAACTCAAGAAAATTAACGTGCTGCAGATGTTTCATTTTGCTTTGGGTGAAGAAGTGGATTGAACTGCATGCAGAGCTGTGCTCTGGAGAGGTGGCTGACAGCTGCCTAGGTGTGCATTTTCCTAAGCTTTAATTATCTGATTCAAAGATGTTTGTGCTTCAGAACAAATTATCATGTTCTTTCAGATGAAAAGATAAAATTTACTGTCCCTTGAGCATTGTTTTGAGAGTTAGCTTATTGTTCCATGAGATTTTAATTGAGTGGTTGTTCAGAAACTTTGCTTCTCGTACAGGCGACTTTCTGACTGAATTCTTCAAGCTTTGCCGTCGGAAGGAGTCGACTGATGAGATACTTGGAAGGTCTGCATTTGAAGAGGAAGGGAAAGGTAAAACTAAAATCTTGGTGATTTGTGTTATTTGTTTTTAATGATTTCATTTTATTTTACCTTCCTCGTCCCCTTTTCCTGACTTTGGATCGATCAGTATTTATACTTGTAACTCTTAGGCATTTTCTGTAATATGCTAGGAACTTCCTGGCCAGTGCCACATGGTGTGATTTCTTACGAATTGTAGGAAAGCTTAGCTCCTGGAGGACAATTGCCTTTGTTACAGGCTGAGGTTTTTTTTCACTGGAAAACAAGAGGTTCAGAATTAGACTAGTGTGCACAAGAGTTGGTTTTGAGCAAACATCAAACAGATTTGTCTGCACCTTTTTGGTGTGGTTTTTCCCACTTTTTTTTCTGCTTTGTGAAGTACTATTTTAGCCAGTTTCAAGAGTCCTTAATCTGTTGGAGAGACTTTGCTATCATGCTATACATTTTAAGGAATTTTAAGAAAAAAAAAAACCAAACAACAACAAAACAAACCCCAGCCACAACAAACCAAAATTACCTGATCATCAGGTCATGCTTTGTCCCAGCAGTATAGCTCTTTTTAATGCCTCTGTCCCTTTATTTCGCTTTTCTTGCTGTACATGATGAACATTCTGTTCCCGCCTGCCTCTTGTCACCTCGGGCATGTATCAGTGTATTTTTTCTGATTATTCTAGGTCTTAGTTTTGAAAGAGCTTGCTAGTTAGCTTAAAAAGGTGTTAGACTGAGTAGGGTTTGTATTACTCCCAGTGCTGTACATACAGTCTATTTAGCCCTCTTATCTCTAGTTTTCCTGAAATGTTTGACAAAATGAGACTTTTTCAGGATGCTGATAATTATACACTTAAATTTCTCTGCCTTCTTTTAAATAGTTTATTCATTTTATTGTAGTGAGGTTCTAAAGTTTACCAGCAGCAACTCTGGGAAAAATTTTTTGACTGGAATTGAGCTGAAGACTCTAAAAGAGAATAGTGCTTATACCATGTGAGGTCGTATATACAGTGATTAATACTGCATTTATTTAAGGTGTATTTAAAGCTCTAGAATATGCTTGAACAGTCTTTGTTTTCTGCAGTATATTTGCTGGTGTCACATATTAACAAAGTTCAGGCAGTGGCTCCTGAGCAGGCGTTTGCCGCTGCTCTGGCAGCGTGCCGTGCTGCTGCAGCAGGTGGCAGCCACCATCCACAGCCAGCCCATTCAGAACATGAAATCAAGGGCAGGCTGTAGCTCCTTTGTGACCCCATTCTGCTGCTTATCAGTGAGTATCAGGTATGGAACCTGACACCGCAGGAGTGTAGCTCTGGTTAACAGGGTGTTAAAAATCAGTGCGAGGTAAATAAACTGAATATGACAGGTGAACTTTTCAAAAGACATGGACTTGTGGAATGTTTAGATTTTTTTTTTGTTCTAATTACTTTTATTTTGTTCTATAGAGGTTGCTGATATTACCCATGCTTTGTCAAAGCTCACAGAGCCAGCACCAGTCCCAATCCATAAATTATCAGTAACAAATATGGTTCACAGTGCAAAGAAAAAAATTCGCAAGCACAGAGGTGTGGATGAATCACCTTTAAACAATGAAGTTCTGAACACTATTCTTCTGGTAAGTGTGCTGTCCATGCACATGGAATTCATATAAAGCATGTGTTTCATGTTTCCATTGATGCATTTGGTTTATAGTTTATAGCAGAATTATAATTAAAAGTGTCTGATGTCAGTTCCGTTACTTGAATTGCTTTGATCAGCTTCTTGGAACAGCCCAAGTTGTTACAAGTGGACTGAAAATGAACTCTGAACGCTGCTAACAGTTTTAATTATAGGGATTGCTGATATGCAACCAGCAGTAACTTGATGGAGAAAGTGGGAAAAGCAGGAAAAACATTCTGATGGAAGTTTGGAATTTTTTTTTTTCTTCCAAGTTCTTATTTCCTGATGCTGCTGACAAACTCACAGATGGATTTGAAAGCAGAACTAGTGCTGCAGCAGGAAACAGTCCTCCTCCAGAGAATGAAGATTATGTAAGTTTTACTGACTGACACTCATGAGAGGGCAAAAAAAAATTTGAGTGTGTGTGTTCATACAGATGTTGATGTGATTGCCCTAGATCTTGTAATAGATAATTTTTGGAAAGAGGAACTTGCCTTTGTGTAACTTGTAGGTAGAAATATTTTTTAAAAAGATATATTTTTTAAAAAATTCTAATGTCTTTTTTTTTCTTCCAAAGACTGTCATTTTTTGGTAGCTTACAGGCTTAAAGTGTTTATTAGCCACTTGCATTGACAAACAGGAAAGAGGTCGTATGGTTTTGGAAAAAATGCCATTGTTCCTGTATTTCCTGCTTTCTTTTATTTCTTATGTAGAATCTCTTCAGTCAGTTTAAATCTGCTCCTTCTGATAGTCTGACGTACAAACTAGCTTTATGTCTTTGTATGATAAACTTCTACCATGGAGGAGTAAAAGGAGTGGCACATCTTTGGCAAGAATTTGTGTTAGAAATGCGCTACCGATGGGAGAACAACTACCTCGTTCCAGGGTAAGATGTTGTTGTTGCTTTGTTATAGAAAATGCTTTTTTTTCAGAAAGAATGAGTTCACTATGACTTTGAAATGCAGTGTTTTGTTTTTTTTAAATTGAAATAGTGTCCTCCGTTTTTATTATCTTACTTCCTTACAGTAAGAAGGTATGAAGGGTAAGAAAAGCATCTGTGCCCTGCTTTGAAAGCTTCAGGGTGTCTGGAGGAGGCTCTCAAGTTAAAGAGCACTCCACTGTGTGAATGGTGGGGAGAGAAAGCTTATGCGAATGCTTGGCTTCTAGTTTTTCATCACTGGATGAAAATGAAGGAGCCAATATAGTCAGAAACACCTTTGCTTTGTAGTGTGGTTTCACTGCTTTTCTAAGGGAGCTGTTCCAAGGTCCTGCTGGTGTAGTACCTTTTCAGGCAGCTCATGCTGTCTCAAGTATTGCAGCCCTTCCAGGTTGTGTCTGCCGTAGCAGAGCGTGTTGCAAACCAAGTGAAGGTTTCTTTCAAGGTGATGTATCAATGTGGATCTAAAATAGATCCTTCTTGTTCACGTAGGATGGACTGGCTTCTTATTTGCCAGTTTGTACTTTCAGGTGGTTACACTTACAAATAAAATGCAGTTTGAAATACACAGAGATCACTCTACTGTATCATTGCAGCTTTAAAAGTAAAGTCAAAGGTCCTTAAGTTCTGCTTGAAAACAGTTCCCTTTTAACATCCAAATGGAAAAATGACCAGGAAATACAGGGCGTGTGTGTTTCATCCTAGTGTGAGTGATCTCTGTGCTTCAGAAATGACCTCTAGGAAATAAGTGTGGTTTAACTTCTGGGCTTGTTTAGTCACTAGCTTGTCTTCTGAGACCATAGTTGAAATGGTGGGGGTGGGTTCAGAGTGGATACTTGCCCCTCTTTTGGATTTCATATGATTTAAGACCACATGTGTGTGAAAGATTCAACTTTATAATTGATAATGGTTACACTTCTACCTTTTGTTAGATTAGCTAATGGCCCTCCAGATCTGAGATGCTGTTTACTGCATCAGAAACTTCAGGTAAATATCCCAAATTTAAGAATGAATTTTCTCCTAAGGTGACTGTCAAAATTATAACAATTGTTAGCTAAATATATTGTTGTAGATTTAGTTATGCTTGTATTTTTGGGTCTGGACTTCTTTTATTGGGAAAATCTTTGTTATAGTAACAAGTTCAATGGGATAGTTATCTTGTAGAATTGTAAGAGATTTTTGTTTTTTCTGTGACGAGTTTCCTTAAGAGAAGTAATTGCTAAGCTTTTTTTTTTTTCCTTTAACTTGTTAGATGTTAAACTGTTGCATAGAAAGAAAGAAAGCGAGAGATGAGGGGAAAAGGGGGAGCACATCTGATCGTTCACCTGGTGGTACTTCTGGTGATGCTGGGAAAGGAGCCGACCACTCTGGAGATAACCCTGATAAGGAAAAAGAAGTTGGCAAGTCTTGGGAATCGTGGAGTGACAGTGAAGAGGAATTTTTTGAATGTCTAAGTGACACGGAAGATCTTAAAGGAAATGGACAGGACAATGGAAAGAAAGGGGGAGCAAAAGAAAGCAACAAAGAGCCTGTAAACTTAAAACCAGAAGGTCGTCTGCATCCACATGGAAAACTGACCCTGCTGCACCCAGGAGAGCCGCTCTACATTCCAATAACACAGGTTGGGTGGCAGCGCCAGAGGTGCAATACGGCTCTCACGCAGTATGGCTTATACCTACCATTGTGAATTGTCTATAGTTTGCAGGTTATGGACTTCTCTCTTGTTAAAATTGTGAAGTGTTTTTAGCCCAAGAGCTTTTTTGCCGTTTTTAAAACTTGATGAAGCTGTTCAACTGAAATCTCACATGCTTTGTTTTATTTGAGAATGGATCTCCAAATTTCACTCCAAACAATTTTTTTTTTTAAACAAGAATTAAGCTGTCTTGCCTACCTTAAATTTGGGGTTCTTCTTATTTCCAGCTCTTGAAGCATCTTCCATCCCCTCCTTACTTTCTTTCCTGTAAAGCAGGAACTGTCGTGGGCTTTCATGGGGAAACCATGAAGACTTCTAGCTGACTGACCACCCAAAACTGTAGCAGATATGCTACTACTTTTTTTCCCAAAGTTTAAAACAAAACAACAACAAACCAACCCAAACCCCCCCAGTTCACAATGGGTAGCTAAAAGGCCATAGTCATCAGGTTTTGGTACCGGTATCTAAAGCAGGTTTATCATCAAACAACTAGAAATCTTCCCTGACAGTCTCCTGCAGAGTGATTAGGGCTGAAATAGGAAGCCGTGGTGTCAGAGGAAGTAGCTGGAGATCAGCCATGCATGAAGAATACAGTATTTTTCATTCACTTGAGAGGAATTATTTTTAATGAATGTTGCTTTGCTTGAGTAGAAGACATGAGCAGACTGTAGTCAGGCAAAATGTTGTCAGTTGTGTGCTGACAGTATCAACTGCAGAAATTCTGCATTGCTTTAGGTGGATTTTCATCTATTTCAACAAAATAGTATGAGTCTGCTTTCTGGGCTTCATCTGGATTTTGGCATTTTAACAATAAGTCCTTATATTGTTACTTCATTTTCAGGTTGTTTTCTCTTTAGTTTCTTTTTGTGAGTGTCTTCTTCAGATGCACAGCTCTAGGATGGACAGTTTAAGCGGTAGGAAGTTAGGATTATTTCCTTTGAGTACCAATAAAGTAGAATGAACTTTTGATAACAAGGAGCTTTCCACTCCTTCCTTAATAAGGACTATGTCTAGGAGAGGCTATTTATAAACTTGGCTTTTTCATGTTGCAGGAACCCGCCCCTATGACTGAAGATTTGCTGGAAGAACAGTCTGAGGTCCTGGCAAAACTAGGAACGTCAGCAGAAGGGGCTCATCTTCGGGCGCGCATGCAGAGTGCCTGCTTGCTCTCAGATATGGAGTCTTTTAAGGTAGTGCTACTTGAAGAATTCTGTGAAGCTGCTTCTTGCTTGTGTTGAACAATTTTAAAGGTTTTTCCTTCACAGTATCAAAATGGTTTAAAATAAAAACCTATTGATAGAACTCTCAGAAGGTTTCAACATCTGTGATTGTCCAGTCTATTATGCTGTAACATTCCGGTAAATTTACGCAGTGTCTGTGGGAGAAAAAAAAATCCCAAAACATACAGTTGATAAATTGGGAATTAAAACTCTGACAGACCCATAGAGAATGATCTCAGAAGAAAACCGAGCATCAAAGCCTTGAAACAAAATTCTGTGTATCTCCCTCCTACCACCCTGTAGCTTTCATTTGCTCTCTCTCTGACCTGTACTCCCACTGTCTGTAGGTTTGTAAAATGCACTCCAAATGGATAAAATGTAATGGTGTGTAAAGAAAAAAATACTGTCAACACGTTTGCTATTCTGTATTTAGACTTTGGGGAGGTGAAGATAGTTTTTATGTATAGTGGAAGATGTTTGTTCGTTAGTAGGAAGGGAAAGTTACCACTATTAAGTCCCATACAGCTGTTCATCACATCAGGACTGGACTAGCTGTGGGTTTGGGTGACTTGTTCCGTTTCTTTTCTGAGCTCTGCAGAGGGAGCTAAGAGCACATACACTGCTCTCATCAAAGGATCTCCAGACTCTAAAAGGACTGGAGATTCTGCCATGAAATAGCTGCTGTTGGGGTTTTTTTTTATTGTTATTGCAATGTTACTTTGTTGTAAAAGGATACAGACGTACTGTAGAAGCAGGGAATTTCTGACATACCAGTATCAGTTTATTAGCAGTGGCTCAGTCATATTAGATACGTAGCAGTTTTATTTCTGTAGTACGAGTTATCTAAAAACTCTTAAGAATATAGAACCATAATTTGAAGTGAAAATGTGCTCTCGATAGGTGCATTGAATAGAAAACTGGGTTTCCTTTTATGTTCGAGGCCTATGGAAGTATTTGTGTTGACATCACGTCTATGAAAAATGAAGGGGCTTTTTGTTTGGAGGAATTTTTTTGGGAGGGAAGTTCCTTTTTAAAGGAAGAAGAAGAGGTGGATTTTGTTATTAGAGTGTTAAAAGATGCAAGGTCGGTGCTGAAAGCATGTTTATTCAGCCTAGTTAGGCTTGGGCTGTTTGTCATCTAAGTCTTCAATGGTATAAGCTCATACATTAAAAAAATAGTGAAAATTCATATTTATTGCATGTGTCAGGTACCAGATGGAGGCTTGACTTAACAGTTTCATTTTGAGCTTACCTGAAATAACTGCTGAATGGACTGTTTTGGGGTGATAAATTTTCTTGTTTTTTGTTGATGGTATGGGTTTTACCTCTTAGCATTGCCTTGGTTTATGGTTTATCCACCTCACCCTCCCAGGTCTCTTTCCCAGTGGGCAGTTTGGTGACTGTGAACAGAATTCCATGGGTTTTGGCTCCTAGCCCATGCTCTACCCACTAAACCGTATTGCCTTCCTGCCTAGCTTATCATGTGTTTATAGGATTTTGCAACCACAAATTGTATCTGGTCTTCATTCCAGGCAGCTAATCCTGGCTGTTGTCTGGAGGATTTTGTGAGGTGGTACTCCCCTCGGGACTACATCGAAGAGGAAGTGGTTGATGAAAAGGGGAATGTAGTAATTAAGGGCGAGCTGAGTGCCCGAATGAAGATTCCTAGCAACATGTGGGTAGAGGCCTGGGAGACGGCAAAACCAGTCCCAGCCCGCAGGCAGAAGAGACTCTTCGATGACACTAGGGAGGCGGAGAAGGTAAGAAGCTCTTTGAGTAGCGATAGTCTGATCTGTAATGCTTACAGCAGCCCTTTCTTCTTCCTCCTGCAAGATTTCAACATTTACACGTTGTTGCACTATATTCTTGGAGTTACTAAACTGTTGTACGCGGCCTAGGGTTAATCAGAAATCCTTGCTGCTGCACAACGTGTTTGAACTATCTAAAATGATGAGTGTGTGGAATGTAACTTCACAAGCTGTGTTATTTGGATGGTACTTTGAATTATTGGTAAATAAAACAGATTTTTATCTGCATTTATGCATCAGGAAACTGAAGCGTTCCAAAAACATAATTATGTTTAGTTTCATTCTAATTTGTTGGGACTCGAAGCAACGACTGAGGATTCATGTAAAAGCTACCTGTTGAGTCCGGTCTGACAACAGTGCTTCCCTTCTTGTGAATCCCTCAGTGTAGGTGCTCATCTTCTGTAGTTAACCTATCTTTGGGAAGGTGTTTGATCGGTAACGTGTTACATTTTCTAACGTTCTAGGTGCTTCATTACCTGGCAATTCAGAAACCAGCTGACCTTGCAAGGCACCTCTTGCCTTGCATCATCCATGCAGCTGTACTCAAGGTAAAGGAAGAAGGTAAATAACATTTAATAAATTATTAAGATATTGTAGGGTGAGCGCTGATGCAACTTCTTAATTACAGCTTTCTTTTTCTTCTAACAGAAGCACTAGAAGATATATCTTCAGTTAAGAAGATTATTAAGCAGATAATATCCCATTCCAGTAAAGTTCTACGATTCCCCAACCCAGAGGACAAGAAGTTGGAAGTAAGGCTGTTATGCTGGCTGGGGCCGAAAGCCTGATGTACTTCCACACTGTTTGTGGGAGTGCTGAAAGAACAGCTTTTTAGTTTTCACTGTTTTTGAACTCCTGCAGGAAATCATCGCTCAGATTATGAGCGTGGAAGCTATCATTGCCAGGGCCAGGTCTCTGAAAGCAAAATTTGGGGTAGAGAAATGTGAAAATGAGGAGGAGAAAGAAGATCTACAAAGGTGACTGATAATTTTTTTTTTCCCACCCTTTTTGTTGTTATATTTTTCCTTTGCTCTTTTCTTGTATTTTCAAAATTTAGGACAGATGGAAGATAATGCAGAAAAACTAAGGACTGCTATTTAGTAGCTATAAGCATTAGGTGTCCCTGTGGGTGGGCTACCTAGCGATGTTAGATGTGGGTACCCTAAATGCCCTTTCAAGTAACCATCTCTTTGAAAACATGCAATACAGGTTATTTTAATGGAATTTGGTTTTCACTTGACAGTACTGGGGATTTTGGTTGGGGGTTTTTCCATGTGTATGTAAAGGTACGTTTTGAACTTTGTTACAATAGAGGTAAAATTAGAAAGACAAGGAATTTAGGATTGTCTGTAACTAACATGGAATGAAGAACCCTCCTCCAGAAGTTTTCTTATTCTACTGTACTTACTAACTTGAAACATATTACTGAGGAACCGTATGAATGAAAAGTTAATTGAGAGAAGTAGGTCCTGTCAGAGGCTGCATTGCAGCCGAGGTGCTAATGGGCTGGAGTTGGAAGGCAGACAGCTGCACAGTCCTGCCTTCCCTGGCCTGCGGTGTTCATCTTGGGATTGAGTGCATTGGCCCTGAAAGAACAGCCGCTTGTATTAGCATGGGAGTGAGTGATGGGCAGGAGGGAACAACTGAAGACTAAGGGGGCTTTAGTCTTTAGGGTAGTGGGAAAGCAGTAAAGGGATGAAAAGGTGATGACAGTGCTTGAGTGGGATGCTGAGAAATCTCAGGGGTTTTTCCTACAAATTTCAGAACAGCAAACTCTTGGGTGTGTCTGCCAGTTCTCGCTCTGTGCAGAGGATGCTAGGAGATGCACAGAAAACAATCCTGGGTTTAAACTGGCAAACAGCATACAGCTGAGAAGTCAACAGTTCTTTTTCGTTTTCAATTATTTGTGCCACCAGATTTGTAAACTGTCTCCTGGAGCAGCCAGAAGTGTCAGTTATCGGTGCGGGAAGAGGACCTGCTGGTAGCATTATTCACAAGCTGTTCGTGAATGCTCAGAGGGTAAGAGAGAGCTCTTGACTGCTTTGCAGGCACTTCTAATTTAAGCGCGATGAGGCAGTGACTTGTCATATGATGCCGGTTTATTTTGTCTGCATATATGCATGTATTGTCATAAACGTGCTTGAGGTTTTTTTGTGACGTTCAACGTGATTTTGGCAATAACCGAACCTTGCAAGATGGGAGAAGAGTAGGTGACCTGGGACATGAAACAATGAAAGCCAGCTGGGTAGACAGAGGTGTCCTTCATCTTTGATTTACTTCAAATGGTGACATCAGTAATGCTAGAATGGCACAGATTTCTGCTTTGAGTCACACAATATATGCAACATCCCAGCAAGAGCAATCAATTGTGTTGATTGTTTCCTGTAGGAAGAGAATCATGTAATACTATATATTTTAGAAGGAGGAGCTTTTTAGACTGAGGTTTATTCTTGGAACCCTTGAGATTTCTTCTGTGGAAGCTGGCGCACTTGGGCAGTTTCAGTTCTTTTCCAGTGCAACTCTGCATTCAGTTTACGTACTGCCACTGCTGCCTCTGTTTTCTGGAAACCCTTCCCTAGCCTGTCTTGGTATAAATATTCCCTTTTGCCCCTAAACAGTCTTTGTAATAATTAGCCTTAAAGCATTGTTTCCCAAAGTTGTTGGACTGCAGTCAGCCTTCTGTTTCTATCAGAATTGCACCTATCAAATTATCTGACTAACATTTAACTACAGTGGAAATAACAGAGTAGCACAGTGTTGCAGATGTCTTAGAGCCTGAAATCCCGTTTGGAAATCACTGCTGTAAGCATGTTGTGACTGGCTATTAAACACTTTTAAAGTATAGATGCTTTGATAATTTGTATTTTGCAGCTCAGCATAAAAAAGACCATTCTGAAAACAGCCCATGGTTATTCCAAGAAATGAAAATCAAAACTTTTATTTTATCATTTTAGTCTTTAGGGAAGATCTGGTTGGAAATCACAACCTGCCAACCAGCCTTACTTGCAGACTTCCCTGTGGAGCCCATGATGTGCCCTGGAGGCCTCTGCAAGCACGTGCACTTGCCTTTCTGATATCAAGGCATTACGTTTTTAAAGCCGAGTTCTAATGTTCGGTAAAGATACATGTCTATTTCTAGGGTTTTGTTTCCTTTGAACCCTCATAACTGAAGCTAGGTTCTAGATACTTCCCATTAGTACCTGGTCACTGTTAATTAGGACTTCTTAGCAGGACAGGAGTTAACTTGCTGGAAAACCCCCTTGTGTTGAATCTCCATGAATTACTTCAGTAGAGAGCCGTTTGGTAAACAGAAGTTGGATGATTGCCTTGTTCATTACCTTTTGAACCTGGACTCCTTTCTGTGAGTTGTGTAAAATGTGTTGTTGTATTCTCAAGTTTTCTCAGGAAAATTATGACAGCAGATGCATGTTCTTGGAAGTAGAGTGCATGTCTCTTAAACCTACAATCTCCTTCTAACCTCTTGTAAGTCACCTCTGACTTGCCTTTGTTTCTGTCTTTCATCACTGGTTCTTTTCTCATCCCTTTCCAAGCTGACTGAATCTTCTGATGAGGTAACCAACTTTGTCCCTCGTTTCCCACTCATCTTTCCTAGCTGCATAGAGTTGAGCCTTTTGGTGATACAGTACAGCAGCCTGATGTAGTTTGTACTCTTGTTCACATCTTAAGCATAAAAATAATTTTGCGTTTCCAGAATGGTTTTTCCTCATTCACAGACTGTATTTTTAGAGCCTAACAGGTAGTGAACAGAGAGAAATTTAAGAAAAAAAAGCCCCTACAAAACAGAAACCAAACAAATCAATCAACATTTCTTCAATCGAATATTAACATTTTCTGATGCTGAAGTATGCGGCGTTACCTTTAAAGTCTTCTCTGTTGCCTTCACGTTTTTTTTTTGTTCCTGGAACAGCCAGATGTTTGGGGTGGGGGGATGTAGTGATGGACAGGAACGAAATGTCACAATCATACCAGTACTTACTGAAACAACTGAACTTTTTGGACAGATACAGTGAGGGCTGGAGAAGAACTGTGGTAACTGAGTGAAGAAGCGTAGCCCAGGGACCATCCTCTCTGGACCTGTTCTTGTGGGACCAAGTGGCGCCTGTCCCCAGTGACTTCTGTGGCACAGGCTGCAGAGCTGGGCGGTGCTGGTCCCCACTCCTGGGGAGTGTGTGGGGGAGAGGGGTGGGAGCAGAGGTGCAGTGCATCAGCTGAGGGCCCACGAGGGTCATCGCGTGGGTTCTGCCATACCTCGGTAGCACTGAGAAGCACATTGATGGAGACTGCACAGTGTCTCGCATGCTCTGTGATGTCATCGTGGCAAGCCTCTCTCTGGGCATGAAAGGCACATGTTGACGTAGTATTTTGAGTTTGAAAAGGCAGGTGCCTATTTGTCCAGACTCCAGTAGTGGCACGGGTTGCTTTTCAGAGGAGGCTAGCTTGGCCGCCTGTAGCCACAGAGAGCTGAGGAGAGAGCCCTGCTTGAGAAGAGGGTGTTTTGTCTGGTCAAAACCCTCCCTTCACGCTGCCAAAAATTCAGCTTAACCTAGGCAGAGCTTCACCATCCACACATGCAGGTTCCTCCATTTGATTGTGTGCAGTCTATTTCCTGACATCCCATTAGTGTCTTGCTCCGTGTACACACAAAGCCTTTTGCTGTGTTTACCATTTCTGGCCTTCCTCTGTTCCTCTTACGAAAAACTTACTGAATCCTGATGTTAAGAAACAGCTTGCCCTGTAATGACACCTCTGCTCTTATTTAAGGTTTCTGTAGTGCCCCCACTCGATGAAGAATTGAGGAGATCGGGTTCACCAGAGGAGCGACGACTCCACGCGGGGGCTGTTTCGGATTTCCCGCCGCCCACGGGTCGCGAGGTGATTTTGCGCACAACCGTCCCCCGCCCCGCTCCTTACTCCAAGCCGCTGCCCCAGCGCATGTACAGCGTGCTGACCAGGGAGGACTTCCGACTCGCAGGTGCCTTTTCAGCAGATACAACGTTCTTCTGACACAAGCAGCCGCGTTACTTTGTGTGTTTTCCTTTTCCTCGGGGGAAGTTAACCTTACAGATTGACTGGCGTGTGGTGAGGAGACAGCGTGGCCATCGTTAGTGACCGAGGGTCACCTTCCCAAGGGCAGAGCAGGCCTGGCAGCCCAGGAGGGTGCCTGTAGCAGCTCTCATGTGCAGGTCTGGAATGGCTTCACCAGTAGTTTTAATCGGATCGTAGGGGAAGAAAGGTTGTCCAAAGGGAGCACGTGATTTTTTTTCTTGCATTAGCTTGTTTAATAATGGACATGAATGGGCTGTGTGCAAATACATCACACTGAAATTTATGCAGAACGTGCTGCTTGACCTTGCCAAGTGACATTAGGCTACTTAAATTGATGTGCAGACATTAAGTAACTTGTATCTATTGCTAATCATAAATATCAAGCCCACTATTTTTTGGTTAATCACTATGTTGCAAATACTTCTAAAATATCCTTATTTGTATTTAAAGTATACTGCACACTCCAGTTGATGCTAAACTCTCCCAGCATCACAGCAGCTGTCCAAGAAGATCTTATCTTGGACACTTCTCCCACACGGTAATCAATATATCTGGGGCTATAACGGGACAGTAGCCTGATAGCTGGAAGGGGATCATGGATGGTTTTGGATACTCCATATCCTTTCCTGCACACAAGGGCCAAAGCTGCGTGTAAATGACACGTGCAGAGCTGTTCAGCTGTAAACAACGCGCTGGTGTGTACGGAGGCTGTTGGAACACACGGTGTGTCCTTGGCCTGATCTGGTGAAGTGATTCTACCACCGCTCCCAACTAACCCCACCAGATTTCATCCAAACACTATGACGTCTATGTGCCAATGTAGCTTTATAGTGATCTTCGTCTGTTTTAATGAGAAAGATCAGCGTTCCTTTACAAAATGAAATGTAAAACCAGCTGCAGTATTGTTGACATTACTCAATAAATCTGAACTTAGTATTGCCTCTCAGACTTCTTTGGGGACCAGTGATGGTCTTGTCAAAATACTTTTAAAATGTCATCCTTGCGTAATTCGACCTAGGAGCAGCGTTGTTTTTAACTACAGAAAGGTACGTTCTGCCTCAGCTAGCAGGGTCCCAGGGTTTCCCTAAGAGGGGTCAGGGTCAGAGTGTCTCCCTCAGATAAAGCTGTATCAAAGAGAAATACATTCTTCAGGTTAAAGAGGTAATTTTCTTCACAAAAAATCTTGTCATAGTATCTGTTCTCCAGGCTGTTTGTATTTTACCTGAGGCAAATTCTTCTGATACAAGGGATGAGAGAGACAAAGAGCAATTTAGCCATTGCTGAATTGTCTTGCTGCTTCAAAAGAAATTGCAGAAGGCTAATTAAGTAATTTTAAACTTAAGCTTCTCCCCTGATACTCTGTTTTGTGCTGTCTTCATGGAATTTTACATTAAAATGTGGCCTCCTGTAAGGGCTGTATAAACTTGAAAATCCCTCCGTTACCAGGCTGTTCTTACTTGGGTGTTTGAAACTGCTGAAGAGATGATTCCTTTAATCATACTCAGCGAACACAAACATCAGGTAACACTTTTTTGGGGCAGTTACTCAAAGATGTCTTTGCTGGGAAAGTAAAGTTAGTGTTACTCTGTAGATAATGGTGCACCCGTGACACTGCCTTGTCCTAAACCTTTAACTAACTGAGAAAAAGAATGTTCTTCTAGCCCAGAAAGCTTTTCAGCTTCTTTTAACTAGATGTACTTGAAATAGCAGTCACGTACTTTGAGACGGAGGTGGGTAGTGCCTGGATGCGCACTAGGAACTTACTAATGCTTTACAACATCCAATAAGTCGGGGGAGACAAAGCGTTAAAGTCACCAGGAAAGACAGAAATGTATTTATTTGACATAACCATAAGGAAAATCACTTAAACCAGTCCAAAATAACAAGCATCTCTGCAGTCTTGTTAAGGAGAATGTGACTGTAGCATTTGCCAGAAACTACTGTTGATGAGATAATTGGTAATTATTATGTAATACAAGCTGGTTTAAGTAAAACCAGATTTCAGTAGACATTTATTCGAAAGGCCCCAGTCCTGTAAGTCAGGCCCAGCGCCAACAGTTGGCCCTTCACCGCTCATCCAAACTGTGCAAGACCATTTCAGAAGAGACAAATCACGCACTCATACTCTTTTTGTCATAACAAGTATGGGAGCCTGTGTTTTCTCCAGCAGTCATGACATGTGAACAACGAAAAGGATTTAAACTAAGATACGTTCTTGGTCCATAATGTCCCCAATACAACTGAACACATAAGACCAATGGAAGTGTCAACAGAACTCCCTGAAATTCTTGCAGCTCTAACTGCTGTAAGAGGAAGCCAATAATGCTTCCAAACGGCACTCGGGTTACAGACAGAAACTTAGCTTTAAACCACAGGGTCATAAAAATGTAATCATGATCAAGTGCTTTGGATGTACTCACCCGAGGCCCTCTGACAGCCAGCGTTATAAAGGGTTTCTTGGTTTTAACTCTAATTCTGCATTTTCTTCCTTCTACCAGCAGCATGATAGACTACAAAGTTTTAAATCAGTGCACCAGGAGAACTAGGTAACTGTACTGGTTTCGGAGTTATACTGTAACTGAATATGTTTTACATCTTCACAAAAAATTTTGTGATATCACAGCCGTACTTTGTAGCTAAAGAACGTCTCTTCAGCTGGCTTCTCTCCTTGGCCTGTTTTGCAGTTCTCTGCAAAAGACACAGACAGGTCTCCTCAGTAAGCATCGTTACCTGACCGCAGCCTGCTCGCTGGACGGCGTTGTCCCACCACTCAACTTCAGTCTGATTTTGCAGTAGACAGCAAAGTACAAATGTGTATTAAGGTCGTATTTTCCAAAACCCTGAGGACTGTTTAATGCTACGTTTCCATCCTCACTGTATGCGATCCGAGATGCTGGGAGCACAGGGGATGTTCAGCTGGAGACAACAGGGCTGAAGAGGGACCTCAGCAGGTTGCTGCTGCAGCAAGGCGGGGCAGGAGCTGTGGGAGCCAGGCCCTACTGCCACCGAGCCCTCCCTGCCTGCCTGGGGCATCCCCGTGGGACTTGGGAGGGGGCTGAGACTGCACCGGACTGCAGGCGGTGGTGCTGAGCACTGCTCCCAGCCCGCGGCCAGACTACCTTACCTCTGGGGGTCCCTGTGCCCAAAATATGTCCGTGATGAGAAATACCACCCTGGTGCACATCCCACGGCCCTTCCCTGTGAGAGGGGAAGGATCTCTGGCCATACTGTACTGACCTCTCTGTGGCAGACCGTGCACAGGGTCTGAAGGTTTTCCAGCGAGCACTGTCCTCCTCCGCTGTAAACGGGCTTGATGTGGTCTGCCTGCCAGAACTGGCCTTCTGTCGGGTTCGTTATAATTTCATTCAACTGCAGTGAACAAAGGACAGGATGTTGGCAGCGTCAGAGGTGCCTTCTGACATGCATGCATGTTCCACCATAAGAACAAGAAAAGAATTCAGGGAAGTAGCTATTTATAGTTTTCATCTGGAGAAAGTAAGTAAGCCTTACAATTTTTTGTTAGTCCCACTGGACCAGCAGACCCCTGTAATTTCAGTTGGTGTATTTTCACCGAGCCTGCAGCGTGCTGAAGCACAGCGCAGTGGGGCAAGGAGACAGAAGGGAGGTTCGGTTTTCTGGATTGGTGCAGGAAGTGATCCTCAAATGCCATTTTATCATTAAGTGCTGCTATTAATCATACACAAGTAAAAATGCACAACTGCTTAAAGAAGCGAACTCTTAACTAGGTGCCATTTAAGTTTTTGAAGGAGAGAGGGAATTGTAACACTGAGGAACCTGAAGTGCTAAAGCCCTGTGTCAGCTTTCAAAAGGGGAACTGAAGCACAACACGGAGTTCTGCCCACTCAGCCAGCTGTAAGAAACCTCGACTCCACTTCTCATCTTGGTCTGTAAGAAGAACATTTTGGATTTCTCTGAACTACCTGCTGCAGGAATACAGAGATTAGCTGTTACCGCTTGAACACCAGGACTATTACCTGCCCAAGTGGAAGGTGAGACATCCAAGAACCCTCCAGAAGTTTCTTACGCTGGCTCTTGGGTGCACCTCTGACGCGGAGATACAGCTCCTGGGCGTTTCGATTACAGAACTGGCAAACACCGTGCTCAATTTCAAACACTTTAGTCCTAAGGTAGCTCTTACTGGAGCGAATTGAGAAGTCCTCCTGACAGGCATGAGAGCAGAATCGTGTGTCCCAAGCCCGGGCCTGGCAGCCTGGCTCCGGCCGCGCTGCGGGCTGATGGCAGCTCAGGCAGAGCGGGTTCCCCTGGCTGTCCAAGGCCTGCAGATAGCCTTTGCATGGGGAGGAGCCTTCAGCTCCAGCCTGCTCCAGAGGGAGACCTGACGGGCCTTGGCCACTTTCTGAAAGCAACCTGTTTGCAGAGGACAAAGTGCAGCTGTTAGTAAAGGAGGTACGTGGCAGCACAATTGCATAGTTTGTTTAATGCACTGTGTATTTCCGTTAGGTATCTTTTATGCTCAGAAATACCAATTTTAGTTGAAATAATGTCATGCTCAGACCGATACCTGCGCAGTTCAAATCACTACGTGGTTGACATTTCCATGTAAACAAAATTGACAATATAACAGATTTTTCTTTTGCACATCTTACTACATTTACCCATGTACACTGAACTATGAGCTGAAATAACGCTGGAATTACGAAGAAATGGTGGTATCTGTCAGGCAAATACACATATAAATGTGAAATGTTACAGATCCCTCTTTAACAGAAGTAAAAAAGTCAAAGGAAACATCCTGGTTTCTCTACCCAACCTTCACAGGTACCCATCAACTTCCTGCTCTACACAAGGCTTAGCTCCAGGCAGGGTGCACACCATTTGTTTAATAAAAAATTTTACAAGGGCACTTTCAGCCTGGGATTTTCATGTTCTTTCCTCTCTTTTTTTTAAATTTCGAGGGAAACCAAGAAATTTTGGTGTCCCCAGCTTGCTGTTGACCTCACAAGCAGGCCTGAGCTAATGTTCTTTTTTCCTTAACTGAATCATGTAACTACTTTCTTGTTTCATTTTAATCAGACTCGGTTAATTAGCAGCTGTATCAGCAGACAGCAGATGTAATCTGAATTGGTTTAAGATTAAAAGATAGCTCATTAGCACTACAGCAAGTTCCTTATCTAAACACTGTACTTCAGCAAGGTAAACACTCTTGGCAAATAGTTTTGCTACCTGAAAAGAAATCTGTGGAGGAAGAGCTTAATCACCTTCCTGCATTAATAAACTTACATTGTGGAATGACCTGATTGTTCAACAGAAGCATTTTCATTCTTCAGACAAACCCCAGCTTCCTTTGAGACGAGGCGCACGCTGCCCCCGCTGCTGCTGGCTTTGCTAAGCGAGGCTGCTGCTACATCCTCCTTGGTCACGTACCTGAAATAATTCAAAGTTCTGTCAATATACTACAAAGGGAACAACCTCCCTCAAAGAATATTCCCTCTTGGCTGCAGCAGAATTGGTATGGCACATTCGCTTAAAACACTCCTCATTTCCTGGATCAGAAATTAATGCAGTTTGGGAAAACTTGCTTCACTATAATAGTTCCATATTAAATAAGGTGTCTTCTCCTAAAACCAGATTCAGCTCGAACCAGTGGGCAGGTAAGTTGTTTTGTATATAACAATTAAAAAATGAAAGTGATTTGGCATTGCCTGACAGTGAAATCTGAAACCCCTTTCTTCCGTTAGGTGAAGTCTCACTGACACTCTAGATGATCCAGGAAGCTTTACAAACTCTGGGGGACTCCTTGCTCCAGTAGTTATACTTGAACTCCTTTCTTTTAGTGCAAAAAGATATAAAACACCACTGCTTGTAAGTGAAACTTGTAAAATCGCTTCATGTACACGTGAGAAGCTTTGTGGAGAGCAATGACAACACTGAAGCTGCAAATGTCTGTCAGGGAAGTCAGAAAAAGGAAAAAAAGTGAAAAAAAGGTAAATTTACATTTTAACAAGAATTAAATACTAGCCCTTTTCAGTGACATCCAGCAAGGACAACAGTAGTTTTGGGCAATGTCATCCCCAGAGAAGAGAAATGCTTCAAGAAAAAATGAGTATCAGAAAGGGCTGGAGTAAGCTGTGAATTACAAGTAAAACATTCTATCATCGATGGCAATTAATGATTTATTTTTGCTCCCAAGTGGGGAAAATAACAACATTCTTTGACCTTGCTTTTCTGTTGAGTGCCCGAGGTCAGGACTTTTTTCTGAGGATTTTTCCTCAAAAATCTCTGGCCCACTCCCACGCTCACTCCTGCAGTGCAGTAAAGCCAGAGCCGCTGCTGAGTGAGGCCCGGTGCCTACGGGGAAGCAGACGCTTCCATTCCAGCAGATTTACTGACATACTCGGTGAAAAGTATGACCGCTATGACCAGTCTGCTCTCAGCTTCATTCCACTGAAAGTTACATTAAATATATCAAACTTCCTGCAGAAATTAGCCACAGAAAGACAGATTAAAAGCCACATACCTTTTTGTGCTGCTGGCACCTGACTGCTTCTTAGACAACTCCTCTGCAGCATGAATAGGACTACAAAATATCTGCCCGCTTTTTCTGACAATCTTCTGTTTCATTGCTGTTAGATGACTCCATTCTTTCACGAACCTCAGTATCTGGTAGAGAATGCTACTGTCAGCAGCATGACAGACACCACACAGAATTACAGTGAAAGAATGCTACAAATGGGTGCATTCAAACCCGGATGAAAACAGCTGGTATGATCAGAGACGGTCCCTTCATACGAGGTGTAACCCTCCACCCTCATCCCAGACTCTCCTTTGGCATTAACTACAGGAATGGTTTTGCTACGTGTGTTGATCCAGAAGGTAGAAAATAAGGCCAGAAAGGGCCTTTCCTAATCGAAGGTATAGCGATAGGAGAAGGGTTTCTTGATAAAGCCTCAGGTAAACACTTCTTGTGTGAACAAGACATTGCGGATGGGACAGGCAGAGATGCAAAGGAGTTCTCTTCTCACAGCTGCCACACTCCTGTGGCAGCTGGTCTCTTGGTAAAAAGGAAAGTTCGCTCCCATTACTTGAACAGCATTTATAATTGGGTTTACGGACAACCTGTATTCTCTCCTCTAACCTTCAGATACATGCTTAACACTGGATTAACAATCTGTAGTGTACAGCCCCTCAAGTCGGCGTGAAAGGCTGGAGGAGCTGTTCAAGCCAACCAGGTATTAGTCCATTTCTTAACAAGTATTTTCCAACTTGCAGAATTTTAGTGGAATCACTGACGTGCTTGCTTTGAGGTTGTTATGGTCCCTTATAATAATGCACTGTCAGAAAAACACGTTAAAAATATTCTTATAGTAAATGAGCAGCTAATGATGTGTTATTAAGATGATTTGGTGATCTGAGTTCTCATCTGTTTTTATGGCAATACCGCTGTTCTCTTTTCTGCAGCATTTCAGTGCAGCACACAAAGATGCAACGAGCAAGTCGAGACACACTTTACCACCAGAACAGCCATAGGACAAGAGCTTTGAGCAGCTTAACCTGCCTTTCATCTTCCTTCACAGTAATCTCAAGTTGACACAACCACAGGATCCTGAGGAAAAACGGATCAACTGTACAAGAAGGTATTTCAGAATGGAAACGGAGACCATAGCACAATATCGATCACTTTTCCTTATTTTGCATTTAGAATTTGAAGGTATAATAAAATAAAGAGGCTCAGAGGAACTTAATTTCTGGTACTGAATCCAAGAGGTTTTTTTACAGGCCAGAAAGCCATAAACAACCCCAAGTTTGAAGCTGTAAACTGACAGGACTGGTATGATTAGTGGATTTCCTCAATAACTATAACCACGGAACAGTGAAGGAATGAGGGAAAAACTGTTCTACATAGAAATTTAGAATTTATAATACGGTTGTTTGCTTTAGGATGCGTGTAAGGGAAAAATTATTTAATCTCATCCTCATTTCTACGATAGAAAATAAATGGGAGTAACAACACTGAAGAAGCGGCTTGGTGGTTTTTTTATTTCTATTCCATTCTTCCACTCTCTTCCCCCACTGACTTGCAGCTACCTGTAACAGTCAGGATCACGCTGTGCCTGAACACGGACTATGGGTTAAAGGAATACATTGTGCAGTACGGACTAATTGTGACTTCAGCTTTATCCCGGAACAAACTTCCGTACGTAGATTACAACACGGCATCGATTTTTTTTTTCTCCTGGGAGTATTTTTACACATGGAAGCATACAGATGAGTCTCACTTCCTCAGAGTAGGAGCAACAAGAAAGAAGTCAATGAAATGGCAGGATATAATGCAAACAGAAGCAAGAAGACATTTCCCCAACTCTCTTTGGGAGCATTTACTAATAGGGATCTTTTAATCTAGAGGAGGAGGCTGAGGGACAGAAGCTCCATGAGGCAGTGCCACACCCTGCCCCCAAACATGGGATTCTTAACTTGTCTTTTCAGTCAAGCAAACAGCTTTGAAATGCTTTGGCAACATCTGCGTTACCCTCTCATTAGCTGCTTCACAGAACTGCTGGTTGAACCAGACAGGTATCTGCCTTGCAAATTTAAGTTCCATCCCTTGCTGGAGAGCCTACCAAAAAGAATCAGTTTTATTCCTGCATGATAGAACCTGATTTTCCAAATTATATTTCTCTTTAAATGGAGAAAACAGTTAGGAAAACCAGGTTAAGCAGATAATATCGCACATCCAATTTAAATTCCTTACTTGAGTACCTGGGTTTACAATGTTCATGTTCCCCTCAAACACCATTACGAATGTGATCTTCATTACAGCATGAACTGAAGCCTCAGTAGAGCTGTGCCCTACATGACTTTGAAAACTGTTAGAAGACCAGACCAAAGGAAGAAGTGAGAGTGGAGGCCTGCTCAGAACTGCAGCTCTGATACAATCCAGCACATTCCTATTCATAACGTGCCCCATTTAACTCATAACCTTTAAAAAGCTGTTTTGTTGACTTACGCATGTTAGTTACTAATCCTGTACATGAGAAGTTAAAGGATGCCTGGTTGATTCCATCTACCAAAATGTTAACAGGAGGCACGACAATTTGCCAAAGTAACAGATGCGTAATTAATATGCACATCAACATTTATAAGATCTGCTTGCACTGATGAAACTGTGCCTAGACCCCAAGGCCTGGCAAGTGTTCTACATTTTTTTAAAAAAAGTAAGTCAAAGCCCTCCATATTAAGTATTATACTGCTATGCCAGTAGAATTTGTTCTTACCAATGAACGATTTTGTTTATGCTGGAAAGTCTCTGGTAAATCCTCCCAGTTATCCAGCTGGATGTCTAACGGAATAAAATTATGATTCAGTGGCTCACCATCCTAGACAAGCAAACAATTTTGTTTACAGATGTAATGCAGCACAATCTAGAAAAATATCTTACCCATTACAAGTGAAGTATCCCCCCTTCCTGCTCAATTTCGTCCCTTAAAGTAAGATTTTTCCAGAAACAAACAAGAAGCCACAGATGTGTGATAATAGCACAGATGCAAGAAATACGATTCACGTTAATATACCTCAAAGTAAGCAGGGCAAAAATTCTAATTTTGAATATATCTGGCTTTTTTTCTTTGCAAATCGTTCTTTGCAAAAACTGCCTTTAATTGAGAAACTGAAATGATAATCCTCCTGACAATTTCCAAAGGAAATGAATGGTCACAGACCGCAGAATGTCACTTCATTGCAATTTAAAATCAGAATCTTAGACAAAGCATTATTATATTCATTTGAAAAAAAAGTCTGAACAAGTCGTCCTTCACTTAATTTCTAAGGAACATGTATTCCCAGAGGGTATATATGACCCAAGAACTTATTGATGATTCACAAATATCCGAGAGGAGGACTCAAAGCCAAATTCTCCAGTGTCTCGTAATTCAGCTTTTGTGCAGTATCTGGCACAATGAAACTCTAATCCAGGCCAAAACCAACCCAGACCAATATACAGCTGCCCAAATCCCATCCAAAAATGGGATTTGTCTTTAAATAAAACGTGTGAAGCTAGGAAGCAGTGCACATTTTAAGTATATTAAACAAGTTCTCAGAAACAAGAGGACACTCTTTGACTTTTTCCCCAGTGTATCAGTCAGCTTAATGAAAATGTATCGTCTCAGAGACCTACCCTCAGTTATTTGATTTTCTCAGTGAACTTTTCTATCCCTTAAAAAAAGGGATTGGAAAGTCCTGACTCCCACTTGAAAAACGACCTGGAAAATTACTAACTGCCAGTTTCTGTACTCCCATTACCATTGCAGATAAATGATAATGTGTTTTGTTCTGGAAGTCACTGACTTACACACAGCACCAATGTGTAGCTTTCTGAAAATGCAGTGACATTATTTTATTTACTTAGTCTGTCAGGATTCACTGTCATTTTGACTTTAATTTTATATATTCTTCTATTAAAAATATTTTGTGATAAGCACGATAATAAAAGAAAGGAATCCTTCCCAGTTATCACTTGTATTTCTAACAGATGACACAAGCACCCATCTAATGTACTAGCCGCGCTTTCTAAGCTAAGAGAAGTGTTAGAAGTTTTATATCTAGGGAATTATTACTTAATTCCACTGTGAAACAGAACTGGAATGATAAACTACCTAATTACATTTCAGCTAATACAAAAATATTGGTCTTTATATAAAAAGTGTAACAAATGAAAGCATACATACACATTTCATAGGCCATTCTACTTTGTAATTTTAAAATTATAACAAACTTGCATATTTGAGGTTTACCTTTGTATAGAGATGAATTCTGTCAGTATTCCTGCTTGCACAAAACATAAGCCCGTCATATATTTCAAATGTGTCTGATTTATCTGCATCTCCTATTAAGAGAAAAAATGTTGACATTAAAAAGTTTTGTCTTCAGTCATTTCATTCAGTCTACTCAGACATTAAAAATAGTATTATACATGTATCTAATTCCAGAACAACATAAAGTACACAGCTCAAGCAGTAAGCTAGTAAGGTATCTGTGCATTTTATTTTTCATTTTTTCCCTGAATTAACTATTGTCTGTTTTGCCTGTGGCTGTCCTGAATGCCATTGTTAAGCTTCAATAAAACTATACAGGTTCACAGCTGCTCGTTTCACATAGTTCTTAGGTCAGCCAAAAACTCTGGATTGCTTCAGGCTCTGTAGGGAAGAGCTGAGTTTATCCATCATCAAAACTCAATAAATGTCCCTGGCTAAGACGAGAAAGTCATGTACTAGTGTATGTACTTCTATCTTTTAGATGTGTAAGTTTTTATTTTAAAGTTATTTTTCATACCAGAGGCATTTAGTACAGTTTCACAACAGGATATAATCTTTCCTTCATAGGATTCCACTTTACCCTCTCCATGCTTTTTTTCACTTTCTTCAGTTTCCATTTCAAGAGTTCCCTGTTCGCTGATTTCAACAAATTGCTGAGTCTCTGTTCCTCTCAAATCTTCTCTTCTGTCTTCAGGACTGCACTCTGCTATCTCTTCATTTCTTCTGGAGCCCTTTGACATACCTTCCTCAGTCTGGCTGGTGGGAGCTTCATGATTTCTCTCAACTATAGATGAGGAAACAAGAAAAGCAATTAATTATGCTACCCATACAAACAGGAACCTATTCAGTACCCATCTGGAGATAGGACTATGTAATTGAAATCCAAAGAAATTGCATTTTATTCTCTAATGGTGCAACTACTTAGGAAACTAGAGCTACCTTTAACATGAGGAGAATTAAAAAATGGAACAAAGTTTTCCATTTATGCCATTTCACACACCAAGCTGAATGTGAAAATATGCAATAATTACACCTTCCTTTGCAACTGAAATGGCAAATATGGAGATAATTTATAAAAATGTTTTTTAAGTTTCCAGATGAATTAAATAAATTTAATCAAAGACATTTACTCTGACCTGTTGCAGCAAGAAATGCCGTATTTTCCAGTAATTTGTCTCATGACAAGTACACAATATCCAAGCTAACACAACATCTACACCACATCATTTAGTATTGACAGGTAGAGAAAAAGTTTGCCATTTAACTGGATTCAGAATAACCATAAACCTCATGGAAAAGGAAAGCTACATTTGTTGCAAAGAGAAAGGAACATACATTCTTCCTCACTGAATTTATACCTTGTTAAGATTTATCTAAATTTTCCATTTGTTTGACATTAGAATCACGTAAAAGATCCTTGGGGAAATCAAAATTAAGAAGGATCCCTAAATAGGTACCTATTCACGTAAAGGCACCATTCTTCATGTTTTGCCTGGATTTGTGCATGTTACATTAAAAAATACTGTATTTTCTAAAACTAATCACAACTGAGATGAAAAAAGCACATTTTTCTCTGCAGCGTGGGTTACTTACCATTACTGTTTTGAGGGCAGTTGCACATTTCACAGTAAGGGAGCAATTCATTATTACTGTAAGTGCAAGCACTACACTGCCAGACTTTATTTAAAGCCGTACTTTTGCTCGAAGTATTTAAACCACAAGGAAAGACTTCATTGTTTTTTTCTGAAAACAGAGAGGGCTTTTTTCCACTCAAATACTTTTTCTTTTTCTTACTGGAGCTGACTGGAGTAGATCCACTTATGCTTCTTGCTCTTTTGGCTTCACGTTCACAGGTATTTTCATGACAAATTGTATCCACATCACTTATTCTTGTGGAATCCAGGTTTTCACTGCTCTTCTCTGCATCCTCTTCTTTTGTGAGTTCAGAAGATTCTGAATCACTACATAATGATTCATTACCAGAAAATAGTTTGCGTTTCTTCTCAGTGGAGGATTTTGGGGAAAAGAAAGAACGTATGTCATGCTGTCTTTCCTTTTCAAACTAGGAAAGAGGAAAGAAATATGTAAACCCCACTTACAACTATTGCATCAGAAGCTGTTAAAATGATTATTTTGCTCCATTCATGTTACTCTTTAACACGAGAAGCTATTTTTAGTTTGCACGAAACGTATCATTCTTTAAGGACAAACAGCTACCAGAAAGAGCATTTCAACATTCCTCCTCTGTTTTGTAAAAAGTATTTTCAATATTCTCATGAAAATTCTGAAACAGCGCTATCAGAAAACAAATACACAGAACTGCTGTTTTGTGCCTCTAGTGGGTCTGGCTGAGCTGGTTTTCCACATAGCAGCAGTGTTTTGTGCTGGGAGCCAGAAGGGTGCTGATAACACACCTGTGTTGTGACCACTGCTGAGCAGTGCTCGCACAGCACCAAGGCTCTTCCCAACATTCCCCCACCGTGGGATGGGATGGGCAAGATCTTGGGAGGGGACACAACCAGGACAGCTGACCCAAACTGACCAAAGGGATATTCCATACCATATGACGTCAGCTCAGCTATAAAGCTAGGGAGAAGGAGGAGGTTGCTCTGTCCTCCAGAGAGGAGCCCTGCTTCCCAGGGAGTGGCCAAACATCGCCTACTGATGGGAAGCAGAGAATAAAACTTTGTTTTCCTTTGCTTCCACGTGCAGATTTGCTTGGCTTTGCTTCTAATATTATTAAACTGCTTTTTGTTTCTCATCTTATTTTCCTCCCCTTTCTTTTTGCTCTGCTGAGGAGGGAGAGGGGAAAGAAAAGGGGGGGTAATAGAGTGGCTTGGTGGGCACCTGCCGCTCAGCCAAGGTTAACCCACCACAGTGCCTTTTTTGATGATGCCTATTACAAGGAAAGGCTTTTCAACATTGTTTTAAAATAATGGCCAATTAAATTTTAACAGAAATCTCTCGGTCTTATCTCACTCAGAGTGGGTCAGTCACCTAAACATAATATAAGAACCAATTGGAAGCCTGTAGATTACATTTATACCCAGCAAAGCACTTTCCCCAACTTCACCTAATTTTTAAAATGGAATTTACATTACTTTTTCCCCATTTATTTAGTGTTTCTCCATTAGTAAAGTCTGTAGTGCATAGAAAGCTTAAGTGAACGAGAATTATATCGTTTTTAAATTAAAGAAAACAGGAAAACATATTTTGAGTCTTACATGTGTAAATAAAAGTTCATTTTGGAGCTCTTCTAGGCTTTCATTTGGGGTCCAGGTCTCAGCAAAACTCAAAAAATCCCATTTCTCCTTATCACCTTCTTCAGCCTGCATTTTCTCTTTCTTGCCATTCAAGGTGCTGCCTGTAACTCTGGCCTGCAGAAAGAAAACTTGCATGAAGTTTCCAAGGAATTCACATGTTAGAACAAATTTATTTACCTATATTCATTCAATTTGTTTTCCTTGCAAACTTAATTCAGCATTTGCAAAGTAAGAAACTCTGTAGTAATTCAAATAACTTAAGTGATTAAAACTATTCCTCTTCCAGCAGACATTTCTGCAAGAGTAACAATAAGTAGCATATTTAACACACCACAACTTGCAGAAAGGTGTATACAAAATGTCAGCATTGTTGAAGTTAGAAGAGAATATATACACTGTACATCTCTCACAGTCTTTACACATTTTGCTTGGCATGTGGAAACAAAGGCAGAATTAACCGAAGACGGAGTCTACTGACAGAATTCTTGTACAGTAGATTGTTGGTCAATTACTGAGACCCATCTGTGCTATGGTTAAGGAGACTGTTAACGTACTGGACAGACAGATTTTTTTCAGAGGCACCTACAGGAATTACAGTAGAGAATTTCATTCCCAAACTGAATGTCAGATGCAGTGTGCACTACCTAGATTCTTGAGGCTGTGATTACTTTTCAGCAGGAGAGGAATATATTGGCAAAAAATGGTTTATCAGTTTCTCTACTAACTGTAAGGACACAAACGATTGTACCTCTGCAACACAGAGGTAGCCAAACGCAGGAATAACAACCGTAAGTCGGCACTTGCATCAGAAGAAACCCTGTGTAACCATGAGCTCAAACAATTCTGACAAGTAGAGTTTAAAAGGCAGTTCTTGCTATGTTGACACTTCTGGCAATGTTAGAAAACCAGAGCTGGCAGAATACAAGCACACCTCGATTATCAAAACATTAACGAAGAGTATCAAAGGCTACAAAAAGGTCACAAAAGCAAACCAGCCAAATTACTTTTCTTAGTTCTGTGAGAATTACAAGATCTTCCAAGTAAGGAAAGAAAGCACAATGGAATGACTCCTTCTAACAAGGACTGGATAATACTTGATAAAATGGCAACAGAATATAAGATTACTGTAACCTTGGGTCTGATGAAGAAGAATTACTTCAGAACAAAGCCAACAAACTCTAGCTGTTATTACTGTGCAAAACCCCTTAAAATTGTAAGCTGAACAACAAAAGCAATAAAAAGCTAGAAGGCAGATAAAGCAATGATCTCCTGTAGGTGTGAACCATCCTGTTCCTTTCAGCAAAGAGCTACCTTACTTATCTTTGGATCTTAAACGGAGAGCAAAAAGCTAGAAAAGACTAATTTGGAACAGGCGTGGACATTTTAATGATCAGCAGTTCTAGGTGTATCGATTTGTCTTACAGTAGGAGAGTGCTCCAGATACACAAGAATGCTGCTTGGTACACGCACTTAAGCACTATCTTAACCACAGCGAGCTCTTGGTCATTCGGTTCCATTCCACACATACCTTGCGATTCAGCATTGCCCACATCAGAGTATCCATTGTTCCTTTTGCAATCAGGAAGTGAATGTTCACAGAGCTGCACTGCCCGATTCGGTGTGCTCTGTCTTCTGCTTGCTTAATATGGCCTGGATCCCAGTATAATTCAGCAAACACAACGTGAGTAGCAGCGGTGAAAGTTAAACCCTAAACAAGGTAAGTAGATGCATTTCAGAAAAAATAGTCCACACACAAACAACTGAATATCTGAAGTAAAAGAAAGATAAAGGCTGTACAGGACATTTTTATATAGAAGTAAGAGGGTTAACCTTGACAGCTGATGAGCTTATTGCACCAATTTCTTCCTGGGGCCTCAGATAGATGTAAGAAAGATTAAAAAAATACTTAAATATTGTGCAAAGACTGAATATTGCTTTTGATTATGGAAGTTAACTTATTCATCTGGAGCTTTTAGAGAAATTGAGTTTTTATTAATTATTCGAGAATGAGTTTCAAGTTTCTTATTTTATGTATTTTATTTTGTGTCCTACCTGACCAGCTGCCTGAATGCTCAAAATAGCAACCCGCGTATTGGGATCCTTCTGAAACTGATTAACAAGATGTATTCTTTCTGCAGAAGGAACACTTCCATCTATTCGTATGTAGCGAACCTGAAACATAGCATAATAGAGACAAAATGACATTATCTACGTTCATTTTTTGACCCAATCATCCTTTTTTCCCTAACAAAAATCAGAAGACATCTGTCATGGGGATAGGGATTCACCAGTACTCTTTCATTTGCCACTAAGGCCCTATCTAGAAGTGCAGACTTACTATTCCTTGCTTACAAAAGAAGACAGAACAACCATGCGACTTTAAAACTGAATAGTCTACAGAAGAATCTTTCATTTCCCTAAAATTATTAAAATTTCAAGCATTTACAAAATAATAACAATATAAAATAGCAAAGTTAGCCACCATTCCCTAGCAATGGTTGAGAGTCCATGATCAAAAGAATATGAAGGTTGTTTGCAAACATTTTTACTGCTTTGAATTAAATGTTCAGGTGAGATGATAGTGTTCTGTAAAAAAAAAAGAAAAAAGACAGAAGCACATTGGTAGAAAAAATAGGGACACAACTGCCTGCAACATGGATTCAGTATAAAGTATCATACCAGATTTGAGTGCTCACACTATCCTTAATTACAAAACAATTCTTCAAAGCCACACAAACCTATTTAATCCAGTAGCACTGATCTGTATACACTCAAAACACATAAACCACTGTTCACACAGGTAGTTCTACTGAATTCAAACACAGCTTATATGCATTTATAAAGTCTTAAGTTAAATTTGTGTGTACGTTTGGTAAATCATTACCTTATTTTCTATAACTGCCTCTGTACAGGCTTGAAGCATGCTTAAGTGGTGAGCAAAAACTAGAAACTTCAGTTTGTCATTCTGAAGCATCATTTTGATATAGTCCTTTACTGCTCCTGCCTGGAGTAAGGGAGTGAGTTTTCATTAGTTAGACATACAAAATGTTCAAAAAGACAGTTTTTATGTTAATGTCTTTAAATTTCTTGTAATATGAAAAGGTAAATTTCCATAATTCTTGTCATCCATTTAAGACTTTATCAAACACTGTTATGTATAAAATTATTCAAATTAATTTTGAAAAAAACACACCTTTTTTTCTTCAAGAAACCTAATCCATTCAGAGAAAAAAAAACCAACCAGCCTATTTTTTCTCAAAAGATCACATAATTACATGGCAGTTCTTCCAGATGTAGATAAACCCTCTTTTAGTTACATCATTATCTGATATTTTAAGCCATATTTAAAAATAACAAAATTGATTTCTGCACAAACATATTTCAAACGGACAAGGTATTGTTTAATCAGAACTTCTCTATCTGCACCTATATAAAGCCATATATCAAACCTGAAGGAATTTTGATACTGTCATGATACTGTAATCATAACATATTGCTCTATTTCAACATTCATAGAATTCTTGTGTTAAATATAATTTTCAATATCTTTTACAAAAACTATTAAAGTAGTGATGATAGTTAATAATAAAATTTATCACTGATCAATGGTTAATGCAATACCCACTGCAGCAGCCCACAGATCTCTATTCTCTTCTCTTTTTTGTGTTTCAGCTTCCTGTTTGAAAATGGATTACTAGAGGGGAGGGACTAGAAATATGGGGAAGAAACAGTAACAAAACAACTGTGATATTTTTAAGATAAGGAGAAAAAAAAATTTGAAGGTGTTGGTCAGATTCTCAACTCTTACTGCTCCAACAGCCTGCAGAATGTGTGGGGGGGTTTCTGTCCTTTTCTAAAAATAGGTTAGCATAATGAAGCCTGATACCAAGGAAGCATGCAGGTATGTTAAAGGTTTTGGTTATTAACTTGTTTTTCCTCACATCTTACAGTACTATAGCAGGAAATACAGAACACGGGGTCTCATTTGATAAAACAGAAAGAAACCAGCTAGAAGGGATCGCTCTTCCACGTTTTCCATGGGGAGAACCAGCACTGACAGAATGGAGTCTGTGGAAGGGCTACATCTACAGGTACGTCCCTGAACACCCACCTTCAGTATATCCCTAAGCCTGTGAGACCCATTTAGTGCTGCTGGGAGACCACGTCTGGACAGTTTCAGCCAGCTTAGTGGGTGTCTAACCAGGAATGGTTTTAACACTTAGCTCAGGTCATTATAATGGGGTTCAGCCTATTCCATAAACACACAGGGAAACAGTGCGTTTCTCCACACTGTGATTATAAAACAAACAAACAAGCCTCATTTAGTACTCAGGCCAATACAACTAATTTTATTAAGTTAAAACCACACTGGGTGTTTTAAATATATTAAGAAAAGACTTCCACACTTGCCTTGGCAATGGCTGTTTCTTTATACATGCGCGTGATTAGATTCATGACTTCAGAAAAGTGGCTTTCAGCGGCATCTGAATTCAGACTTCTCATTAATTTCTCCCACTCTGCAAAAGTGGCATTCAAGTTCTAATTGGCAGAAGAGATCAGTGGTTAGATGTATCGTACAAGGCGTTTTCTACCTCTACATCTACATTTCAAATAAGAAAATTTTAGGAACTGCCTACTTTTGAGAACTCTATCAAAATCTAAGGGAAAGGAAGATAGAAAGGAAGGTGTTCATACTAAAATTAATAATTACACTAAATTTATTATTATCTGATGCTACAATAATTCACGTGCTTTATGTTATCTTCTAACAAGAGTAACAGAGATGCTATCCTATATATGCATACATTCTTTCTATACGCATACATAGATATTTCTATTTACTAACAAACGTGTTTTTAGGAAAAGTGGAAAATTTACCTTAGCTGCGGCTTGTGGGAGGTCAAATGGAATACGCTGCCTAACTTTAGGAGGCAACTGAGTTAGAACATCATTCTTCAGTCTTCTAATCATTATTTCACTTAGAAGTTGATGCAGTTCTTCTAAATTTGAAGCTCCTCTACAGTCCCATTGAGATCTTTTACCAAAAAACCTGAAAATGAGAAATCAACACTGACGGTAAAAACTAGCTCTTCCAAATTCAATACATAATTAATTTTTAAACACACTATTCCACATGAAGGCATGCTGGATAACAACACTTGACGTTCCTGTTTATGTCAGGGAGACGATCACTTTCTGTCTGATTCCTTCCAACACTGAAGTCAGAGTTGTTTCAACTTCCCAGCGGATACTGCTGCCCGCAGGCATTACTACCCATCAGATGCATGCAGCCCCCTACATCATGAAATCAGAGAATGATCTGGGTTGGAAGGGACCTTAGAGCTTTTCTAGTTCCAACCCTCCCACTACACTTCCCTTTCTACAGTAAGCAGAAGCTTCAGGTATAATTTTATAAATCTTATTTCAATGGACTAATAAGACTATGCCACCTTGAGAATGTTCTTTATTATATTATAGAGGGGAACAACTGACAGGGAAGTATCATGAAAGCTGCAAATATTACCATTAATATTCCTTTGTTTCCCTCCCTGAGAATTCTTTAAATGTCTACACATATATATACTATTTAGTGAGCAAGGTTAAATAGAGGAAGTAGGTTAAAAAGCTAAAGGTTGAAAAGAGAAAGAATTTATTAACTTGATCTTCCTTGTTCTTTCTTTGCTTTGTTGTTTTTAGTAAGTGTTGCAGCAGGAACAGCAGCTTTTCTCTGTAACACTGCCAAGATATAACAAAATCATGAGCACAACAGATTTTGCTGCCTTTGGAGAAAAGCCCAGGTAGCATTTTCCAAGGCCAGGATAATATGTTGCAAGCATGTAATTTTACTGGGTTTTGTTGTTTTGTTTTTGCTTTTTCAAAAACATCATTTAGAGAATTTTAAGCCTTCCTGAGCTTATCAACAGTGTTCCACTTGGCTGCCTGTAAACATTCAGGAGAGGGGCTGAAGGACTCACTTCTACACTGGTGAAGTGTTGGCAGAACACACTCAGAATGCTACGAAGATGGAAGACAGCAACATCTTTTGCTCATATCCCTTCTTTGGTCTATTTATATGTCCGTCCTTAGAAAGGTTCCTGCTTCCAGCGTGAGCATTGGGGATGAAATACTCCAACCCTCATCTTTAGAAATTGGTGTCTTTGAACACTGAAGTAAAAACATTTTCACAGAAAGTGCTGCATAAAATAATCCAATCAAGTTTGTCACCACAGGATGTTTTGTTTCAGCCAAGTCACGAAGACAAAGTTATTTATTGAAAGCTTGCTAAACCCTGAACTTAATTTTTATTACATTTATGGTATTCCAAAAATACGATAATCATCTATGATTGAGTAGCTAACCATGCTGTACCCACGCACACTTGTGGTGTGAAAATTACAGATGCATTCAGTCAAAACACCATGGAAAAAATAGCATGTCTCTGTCTGAAAATTAGACAGCCCTCTTCCATGTTATTTGAAGTTAAATGCTGATAAAATGCATATGATGAAGGGAGAAGAATGAGTTATATGAAAATGAAACCATGTAATTATTACTGTAAAAATTTAATCTAAATGCTAGCCAATTTAGCTGACAAAATCTATTGTTTTGAATATATGCAAAGCTGTAGATAAGGACTTTTTTAGCTAAGAAATATTTTAAGACTTCTTCCCTTCTCAGTGTTTCTTTCATTCCAGTTTGTAACATAGATTCAAGATAGGTAAAACTAAGCATTTTAAATCAGAGCTTCTTCTATCCCCTCTATTTTAGAATATAGCTGGAGAAAGATGAAGGAAGCAAGTCAGAGGGAACTGAATCTTCCTTAAGGTAATAACTTAAAGCACATGACACATGAAAATTCATGAAAGATGCAAGGGGTGGAAATGGGTTAAAATTCATTATGCACGTGTGAAAAAATGTGTCAGGAGCAATGTCACCTAACAAACTGGAGGCAAGGTGGCGGGCAAGAAGTTACAATGCCTATATTCAATCCCTCAAACAAAATTACAAACACACTATTGTGCTTTTGGAAGTTTTGTATCTTTACTTTTTATCTGTAAAATACAGAGACAATACTGGACTTTTTTTCCACCCAAGTATGGTGGGGCAGCAAAAAGACTAGATCCCATAATAAAGAGAGATGTAAATTATTACATGATAGGAGCATAAGACTGAGAGTCAGAAACTGACATCTCAGCTGTAGCTGAAACTCCAGCCCTAAAGGTAAAACCTATACACTTCATACTAATGACAGTAAATTTGTAAATTATTCTCCTTAACAGAATGCTGGCACTTAAATTTTATTAGCTTCCAAATTCGTCTTCAAATAAAGTCTCCTGTCAATATCACCCTTTTCCTGCTCCTCTTTGATGGAGCAGACGGTATCTGACCCTGGGTTTCCAAGCAAGATAGTATGATACAGCAATGGAGGTTCTACTTACTGATTCTCTCACTTCGCATGACAAGAAAAATCAAGACACTCACAGTGAGTAAGCAAATACAGTAATACCTGACACGAGCATCGCAGTATTTTTTGGCATATTCACTCCAAGTTCCAAATCTTCTTGGAAACAGTGCCTCAATCTGCATGAAAAGCTGTATTTAAAAAAATAACAATAGTGAAAAATTGCCTGCAAATCTAAGACTATTCAGAAATAATTACACATGATTATTGTGTTAAGTTTACATTCAATAGTTGCACAAAAAGTACACAGCTTGCAAACATTGAAAAGATATTGCATAGGAGTATGTATGCGTCTTGAGACAGGACCCGTGTGGGAAGCCCACGAAGAACAGAGCACAGAGCACAGCAACGCAGTGCTGATGACTTGGAAACTATTTATACTGAACAAGAAAACATGGATGAGAAGATGTTATGCCTAAAAATACAGTTTTTGCCATATACAAGGGCTTCTGCAAAGCTTCAGTGCAGGTATTCCACGAACAGTCTGCTTCTTAAAATACATTAAAAACCTACTCATTCTTCAGCTTTACTTCAGAAAACAAAGTCAACACAGACCAGAAATTTCACGTCGTTCTTCCAAGTTGAGTAACAGAACGTAAACATCACTTTAGACAATCTTAGCCAGAAGGAATACTATTTACAAGCTGTTTTACTGTCAAAGCTTTCTGGATTCAGAGATCATTACTGGATCCAAGACATACTGCTGGGGGTAGCATAGAGACAAAGAATAAGGTAGAAGACTTTCTCCTGAATGCACTTCCCTGCTATCCTTTTAAGTTTGTTGTACAGCACTTCTGCCATTCAATTTGGCAGAAGTGTTATTATTACAGTTACATGTAATGATAATTTGATATTACCTAATTACATGCTAGTGACCTCTCTCCAAAAGAAAACTGCAGCCTTGTTTTGTTGTTCACAGGCTTCTTTCAAGAAAGAGGTTAGAGAACTGAACAGCAGTATTAAGAAAAAACCTGTAATTTATTCCCCTATGCTGCTATTTTGACATAGGTCTAGGCCAAAAAAGAAACTGCCTGTAATTATTTGCTGTAAATATACATAAATATAAATGAATAATGCTTTTCATTTTCTATACATATTCCATTTAAAGACGTTATAGAAAGGTTCTGCTTATGACACAAAACTAAAGAGACGCAATGCTTTTTACACTGCCTTATAAGCCACAGCAGAACTTTGATATTGCTATAAAAATGTCTCCACTTGTTTTTAATTTGGTCATGAATTTTGACCCCATTACTGTCATCACGAACAGCTTGTATGGAATGTCCTCTGAAGATCTTCAGCCACTTTTACCAATTGCTTACTGGTCTTGGTATCAATGTACTGTACAGAACTATCACACTTTCTCACTGCAGTTCTTCTTCCAGGGTTGGTTGCAAAGTCTTTGGTATGTGTGCAGGAAGTTTCATAATTACCCACAGTCAGAGATACAAATATTTGGTTTAAAGTTTTAAGCAAACACTCATAACACACCAAGCCCTTTTTCATACAGCGGATACCTTTCTCCAGTTATAACCTCTCTGAACAGATGAAATTATTAAAGGGTCGTCATAAGTTCTATTCACACAACAAAAAACTCTAAAGTGTGAAGTGTTATTATATAACCCTCATAAGTAGCATAGATACAAATCAGTTCTTATATTGCATTTATTTCTACATTTGATAAATAAAAGCAGTTTTCTTGGGTTCAGTATAAAACCCAAGTGGTTTTTGGTTTCCACTCTGTGCCTCCCCAATTCCATGAGTTGAACTTCCCTCAAAGGAAAATTTGTCATTCTGAACTGCAACAAGCATGGGATATATTTTTTCCACTTATGCAGTACAAGTGAATATTAGGAATATTCAAAAGACTAGCAATGAAGGCCTTCCTATATCAGACAATGAAGTAGAAGATTTGATACAAGTTCTTGTCTACCAAGGACTCTCCTCCTCAGTAAAAACAAACAGTTCTCTACATAGAACCTTTATTTTCTTTCACCCAACAGTCAGTTATAAGTGGGATTAATTTCTTATACGAAACACTGTCTCAAGTCACCTGTGCATGAGCTTGAAACGAGTTTGTAAAACATCAATATAATCAACTCAAAGGCATTGTTTTTACTTCTTATACTTGTGCCTCCTAATGCAGCTAGTTTCACGTCATAATGCATGTAATTGTAGATACTCAAGAAAGCTACAAAATTGCTCATTTTTTACTGACATCATCCTTAAAAAACAAAACACAAAACAATATGTCAAATACCTCTTCAGGTCTTCCCAGAGCAGGAGTTCCAGTAAGAAGAATAGCTCTAAGAGCTTTCTGCACAATTGGCAACAAAATCTTGCTGCGGGTGGCATTTCTGGATTTCATATAGTGAGATTCATCAATCACAACCACCTTGAAGTTCTGCCTGTACAAAGAGTCTACTAAAGTCTGTGCATCAGAAGTTAACAGGCCATACCCCAGAATCGTTACTTTGCTGGTTGATATTCTCCTAAAAGAGAAAATCCAGAAGCTTTCTTAGTAAATTTTCATTGTAGGAAAATTAATGCCAAACTGATTTTTTTTAAGAAGTTACGTATGACACATTTTAGATGGTTTAATTAGTGGGCTGTCAGGCAAATAATAACAGATTTTGGTGTTTAAAACATTCTAGCATCTCACACATATAAATCACACACATTTCATAACTATTTGCAGAAGATATACATTGCATTGAAGAGGAAGTTCATTTATCTGGTTGCATTGCTTCAACGTCTGCTCCTTTCCCGGAGCATTGCATGGGACAAATCCACTTTCTGGATAAAAAGTTACCCACACAAGTCAGATCATTATGAACACATTATGTAAACAGCACCCAAACACCTGAAGTAATAATGCCTCTATGCAAGCTATCTACTACTCCATGTACAAAGAGTCACCTTCAGCAGCAGCCTAAGATGACTGACTGTCTCTCACTATTTGGGTACTGTAAAGGTTCAGCCCGGGTTGAACCTCACCTCCTGAAAAAACATTTGTATCAGAGCCGTCTATTCAGCTTTTTTGCCTTAATAGAATATGAAGAGAACAAAAAAACCTGCAAGCTGAAGTTTCCCCAAGTATTTAAGAGGAAGAAAGCATGTGCACATGCACATTTATGCTTCTGGATATGGAAGAGGCAAAGGTTAGAGTGCTGGCACTGTGGTCAATGCACTACAGACTCTGGCTGTTACTGTAGAGACAAAATGTAGCAACCAGGAAAATTAGAATTTTCCCTGTCCCTTTGAAGGGTGGATTAAAAAATTACCAATAAAATTATTTCTCCTTAGTGGAACCAATTTATTCAAGAAACATCCACTTTCCAATTTAGTTGGAAATCATAAGAACCTAAATTGATGCCCAAGTATATTTTAACCTGTTTAAATGAAGTTCAGCAATATTCAAGCAGTAAATTTCATTGCTGAAGTTTTGAAGAAAAGCAAAGTACTGAACTGAGAGAAATCAAAGCTGAACATATGGAAGCAGACTTTAATAAAATGATAAACCAAGTTTGGCAGCTGTATTTTTGCATTTGCATTTTCTTGCAAATGCATAAAACACTTTTTAATGTTAAAATATTAATTAGTTCAACAGCTACCTCACTTACAGGTAGGAAGCCTCCTGGGAGTTAAACAAGCAGAAACCTACGTTGTTCTCTTCCCTTATTGCTGAATAAAAGTTAGTAATAATAGTTAAGGTCTACTCCTTGTAAAAATCTTTAAAGATAAAATGAACAGAATTCTGTTTGCCATGTACTTTTGCCATCATTTCCTGTCGAGGTTTAGGTTCAATCCACCAGACCTACAACAGACACTCTGTTAACCCCTCTTCCTCCCCCAAATAGAGGAAGAGAAAGAGGAGAAGGGAGAGAGACTTATGGCCCCCTCCCCTCCCGAATGGGAGAGGAAGGGAATGAGAGAGGCTTCTGGATTAGAAAAAAAGACTAAAACAGCTTTAATGAAGATAATAATAATAAAATGGCATCTATACAAATATATACAAAACCAGTATTGAACCCAAGCTCCCCCTGATGGCAATGACGTCACCGTCACCACTGAGGCTGTGCAGGCACTGGCAAAGTCCCAGACTGGGCTCAGCAGCAGATGGGAACCGTGTTCAGGAGCTGGGTTCAGGAACACATGAACTGAGAACAAAGGCATGAGATGGTCCAAGAAGGAAAGCTGAAGGGAAGGGTCCAAGAAGGCAGAGGAAGGGAAGGCCCGTGAAGGGCCAACGGGAAGGCAAAAAAAGGGTCGAGACCCTCGTGATCCCTCAGCTTTATACTCAATATGACATATATGGGATGGAATCCCTTGCCAGTCAGTGTAGGGTCACCTGTCCTGGCCGCTTCTCCCCATAGGTGCAGCCTTTCACTTTCTGCACCCCCCGATGTGGTACACAAGAGTTAGCAGTGACCCTGGTCTGCACACCAATCCTTGGGAGTAACTCTAAACATCAGGCATTATCAGTGCTAGAAGCAGACACTGTCTGCAAAAACATGCTGTTAGCTTCAGACAGTGCAGTTAGTTAGAAGAGACTCAGCTGAAAAGTAAAATCACTGGAAAGAATTGGTTTGGTTCTAACTCAAACCAGGACACTTCCCTTATTCCACATTTCTCCTTTCTGCATTCAGCACTATAAGCATTAAGTTTATGTGCATTTTAGCTAAATAGCTTAAAAAAAAAAAAAAAAGTCCAGTGGATCCTTATCTTAGTTCTCATATTCCTGTGATACACTTAAATTTTTACTGTCAGGAGCACCTACCCCTTCCTTAAGTTCTTAAAATGCATTTTTAGTTTTATTTCTCTGGTTACCACAAGGAAGGTTCCAAGCTACTGTCTCACCTGCCCATCTTGGCAGTCAAGACATTTCTGATGCTCCCCAGACAACATGAAGATCAGTCTCCCTTATTCAGAAGTTTTAGAACATCTAGACATTACCATGAAATCAACCAAGTCATTTACAGTAAAGCAGACTAAAAAATACCCTTGTAATTCAGTGTAATAGGAGAGTTATTCCAATAACACGCACAACTTGTAGTCTTTCTTTGATGAATTAACGCTATTAAGTCTAAAGATAGAAAGCCTAAGTCATGATGACCTTTTCAGTTATTTAGAGAATACTTATTCTAACTTATAAATTTTCTCAGGGTGCTAAATAGAATTTTAACAGTAATTACTTCCTTATTTTGTAATATATACCAGAAATTTTCCAAAACTGAGTTAAAAATGTTTTACAGAAGCTAATGAATACAAGCTAATTCATCAGAGTTGAGAAATAACTTAACGTTCAATTTGAGACACACTGAAGAAATCTAATTTTCAGCAGCCAAGCCCTTGCTGCTTTGCAAAAACCAGACCTCTCAATTTCAAAGGAGATGAGTAACCACCATGAAATAATAATAAAAAACTGGAAGGAGTGGCTGGTACACCAGAGGGCTACACTGCCATGCAGAGTGACCTCAACAGGCTGGAGAAATGGGCTAACAGGAACTTTATGAAGTTCAACAAGAAGTGCACAGTCCTGCACCTGGAAAGTAGCAACTCCATGCACTAATATATGCTGGGGGTCACCCTGCTGGAAAACAGCTTAGCAGAAAAGGACCTGGGGGTCCTGGTGGACACCAAGCTCAACATGAGCCAGAACTGTGCCTTTGCAGCAAAGCAGCTGAATAGTATTCTGGGCTGCATTAGACAAAGTATTGCCAGCAGGTTGAGGGAGGTGACCCTTCCCCTTCACTCAGCACTGGTGAGACCACACCTGGAGTGCTGTGTCCAGTTCTGGGCTCCTCAGGACAAGACAGGGATGTACTGGAAAGAGTTCAGTGAAGGGCCACGAAGGTGATTAAGGGACTGCAGCACCTCTCTTATGACAAAAGGCTGACTGAGACTGTTTAGCCTAGCGATGAGAAGACTCAGGGGGTGTCTTATTAATGTATCTAAATACCCAAAGGGAGGGTGCAAAGAGGATGGAGCCAGGCTCCTTTCTTGTCATGTCCAGTGACAGTCCCAGAGGCAATGGGTACAAGCTAAGACACAGGATGTTCTCTCTGAACATCAGGAAACATTTTTGTTTCTTTTTATTACAGGGGTGACGGAGCATTGGAACAGGCTGCCCAGAGAGGCTGTGGGGTCTCCATCCTTGGAGATATTAAAAAACCACCTGGACACAGTCCTGGGCAACCAACTCTAGGTGGCCCTGCTTTAGCAGAGGAGGCTGAACAAGCCTTTCTACAGAATAACAAATTATACTCACCCAGTATCAGTTTTGTTCTGAATGATGCTAATATCATCTGGAGAGAGTTCTGGAATCCACTTCTCCATCTCATCAACCCAAGGGTATCTCAGAGATGAGGGCACTACAATTAAGAGGGGCCATTCATTTTTATAGTAATAGGAAATGGCAATCGCTTGAATGGTTTTACCTAGCCCCATCTGGGAAAAGAAAAGAAAAAAAGAAATTTAAAATGGATGTCTTTGCTCTGAAAGCATATTCTATTCAGAGGAGCCTAAAATATTTGGAAAGACAGAACTGGATAAAGGAAATAAAACTGAGGAGCTAGTTACATAGTACCTACTTCATTGTCAATTTGGTACCACAGATTATCTTTTTATGAAAGAAAATGCTTTTCTTTACATGGATTAATACATATGTTATATCTTGTTAGCTCATTGAAGCTAGAAGAAGCATTTCTATTCATTTCAGAAGATTTTCTGTTCAGAGTCTTAGTAGGGTAGACTATAAAGAACAAGCTCTTTAACTTGTTAAGCTACCAAAAATATTTTTAAAAGAATATACAAGGGAGAAAAAAAATATTGGATGTTCTTCTAAGCATAAAAACAAAACTAGTCCCAGGTGGCAGAGGCAACTGAAGAACAAAGGAAGATCTATACGAAGAACTCTGCCAACAATTCAACAAAAAGAAACTACTGCCTTCATTCACCACAGCTCATCATTTCTCTTTATTCTGTAACACAGAATTGGAAGTCCACCTAGTGGAGAATTCTGATTTACAGACAAGGTGAAGGGTAAAGATACAATACATAGATATATATCTAACAAGAATTATCCGCTTCATATTGTAGAGGTAGGAACACTCCCATCTAATGAATTATGAATGTAGATAGCAACAGATAAATATAAGATCCAGAATGTAAAGTTTCGTAAAAATTAAAACCCCTAAGATTTTATCAGAGAATGCAGCTAGTTTCTCTACTTGTTGACAAGGCAAGAGATAGTTCCAGACTCCTCTTAAGCACTAAAACAGATTGGCCTTAAAACATCCTGTTCAGGTTTTCCAGGGTCCAGCGGATATTTGAGCTGATTTGCTGCTATCTAATTACTCAGGGTACAGACATAAAAGAAGAACTTATATCCTTAGAACTGAGTTTAAATGGACTAATGTAGTGATATCACAAGGAGATTTCTATGGTGTGGAAGAAAACATAATTAATATTTCTACTATTACTAGAAAGAAAAATAATCAGGTAACTACTGTGATACTATGTTTTCATTAAAATTTTATTTAAGCATATCTCACTACCAGAAATGGGTGACATGGAAATCCTGAAATTTTAGGGGGAAAATGTTGTCTGTCCCCACTCCAAGAAAGAACAGTAACGTATTTTTAGAATATGTTTCAAAAATATGCTGTTATTATTGCACTTTAATCCTTACAGAATTGCATAATCTAGGTATATGTACAGTCGTTATCTGATCTCTAGTTTTCATACATAACCTCTTTCTGTATACAAGTTCACAACACTGATGTTTTCATTTACTAACACTTTCTTCTTATTCTAGAGATATGTCAACAAGTGCAAGATACACACCACTGCACAACACTTCCTCCAGTGCCAGACCTCCTGTCATTATGAAATATACGTTTTTTACTGCAGAATAAATGTATCTTGCAGTGCTTTTTCTTGCTAACATAATTATAAACAGTTTATTTTCTCATATAAGGAAGGAAATAAGATACTCTGTTTTAATAAACAAACGGCTACTGCTGATTTTTCCCAGGTTTCCCTTTCACCTCCCCTTAATGCTTCTGTATTCTCCAGTTTCCAGAAATTTCACATTCTATGCCAGGAGAATTTACCTTCAGCTGTAAAGAGATTCTTACAGTACAAGATGCTTTAATCCCAGTAATCAAACTCTCTCTCTCCCCCTCTCCCCCATAGTGTTACAAGAAAACCCAAATGACAACTGGGAGACTATTTCAACCCCCAAACGATACCTCTTTTTCAGAAAGGTTTTATGTTGACAACACATCAAGAATATTATACTCTATTACAAAAATGTTTTATCTGTGGGAAGAAATGCTGGACTCCAACTTCCCTAATATCAAATAAAATATAAATCTTTTAAACGTATGGAAGTAATGAATTTCACTATTACTGCCTGACCAGTGCATTTAAGAAAATTCATCTTTGAAGGAATATCTGTTCAAATTCCACCTCTTTGGGTCAGGAATATCTCCTAATCCATTAAAAATACCCAGCTTTGCAATTGAAAAGTACTAAAAAAAACCCCTCCACCTAAATCAACTGAGTTAATATTTTCAACATTTAGCATACAGGATATTTAACCTACCTAATAACTAAAACTAACTTTCTAAGTTTTCTCAAAGATTCTTTTAAGCTTATAACAGGTTTCTTTTTTTTTCCCCCCACTTAGGTATTTTCAGAATATCTGCTGAATATTACAGGAATTAAGCTTCTTCCATTATCAAACTTTCTGCCCACATCTATCAAACAAAAGGAGTCATATCTGTATGAAGTTCATTAAACCAAGAACAATGGTAGAACACCACTTACCTCATCAGCAATCATACACCTAAATAAGAAACAAGAAGAGAAGGGGAAAAAGCAGAAATTAGTAGGAAATATAAACAGATAAACTGATACTTACAAATGTTTACTATAAATTTCAGTTATGGATTTACTGAAAGGAAGAAATGTAGACTTCATTCCTACAGGTATCAATAACAAGAAGTAAATTTGGTATGAATTTGAAACTATGTCAATTATTCTAAAAACATGTATTTAATTTGTTAGCACTACTGAAGGACTTGCATTGTAAAACTGATTCGCTGCTTTAGTCTACTGCTCTATGAGTTGTAAGAGACATTTTCAAGGCAAGAAGTGCATCTTCAATTTTTTTTTCTTTCTGAAACAGCAATGTTTTTGCTGCTTCATGATTAAGCATTATTTGTATGTCAGAGGGATTTTTAAAAGCTGCTTTCCAGAGCTGTTGCATTTGTTTTGAAACAGAAAGAGCCCCTCCCTCTCCCCCATCAATTGTCCTAGCTAAAGTTTTGGAAAATGAACTTGATTTTTTTTTCCCATTTTGGAGTCAGTTAACACTACTCTATGTAAAGACAATGACAACTCCAAGCCCCCAGTAAAAACGAGTAAATTCCACCCAGCATATTTACATTTTCTAAACATGACGTGCCACCTTTGATATTAATTTCTTATAGGTATTTGAAGTTAATTAGTTTATTTCAGTTATTTAGTATGTATATTCTGAACTCAAGTAGGGTCTAGGCAATAAACGTCTCTAGCCCATGCAAGCTTCTTCTTCAAGTCTTTGAGACTGGATGAAGGACAAAGGAAGTTATTTATATGATGGACATTCAGTTAAGCCATTAAATGGATGATGCTGCATCTTGCCAAATGCGTACCCTCAGCTATTTCACAAACTCAACCCTCAGCTATTTCACAGACTTTTACCTCCACTGCTTTACAAACTCTTTCAAGCCAGAAAATCAACCAGCCACAAAGCAAACAAAAACCCCCAAAACCTAATCAACAAGCCTATCCAATTCAAAAGTATTATCTAAAGACCAACAAAAGCTTGTTCTACCTCCAGTAATTAGTAGATAAAACACATATACTAAATTCACATACAATAACAAATTCAAGGGAAAGCACAAGTCCAATCAAAAACTGTGAAGACAAGAAAGAGGTGAGGAGATAATCTATTCTAAGTCTTAAGAGTGAGGTGATGGCTTAAAGTTCCCTTTTCTCTTATAGCAACCCTGGACTGCATGAAGATGCAGATATATTAGAATCATAGAATCATTCAGGTTGGAAAAGACCTCTAGGACCATCTAGTCCAACCTTCTTTGAACATCTCCCTAACCCACAGACCATGTCTCGGAAGTGCCACATCTACCCGTTTTCTGAACACCTCCAGGGATGGCGACTCCACCACCTCCCTGGGCAGCCTGTTCCAATGGCTAATTACTCTTTCAGTGAAGAACTTCTTCCTGATATCCAATCTAAACCTCCCCTGGTGCAACTTGAGTCTATCACCTCTTGCCCTGTTGTTAGTTACTTGGGAGAAGAGACCAGCACCAGCCTCGCTACAACCACCTTTTAGGTAGTTGTAGAGAGCAATGAGGTTTCCTCTCAGCCTCCTCTTCTCCGGATTAAACAATTCCAGTTCCCTCAGGCGCTCCTCATATGACATTCTCCAGGCCCCTCACCAGCTTTGTTGCCCTCCTCTGCACCCACTCCAGCACCTCAATGTCCTTCTTGTACTGTGGCGCCCAGAACTGGACACAGTACTCAAAGTGCAGCCTCACCAGTGCCGAGTACAGGGGCACAATCACCTCCCTACTCCTGCTGGTCACACCATTAAGTATCTTCTGACCAGAATCAATGCCAGGAATTCCAAAGCAATATCTGAAACTAGACCAAAGTGTGAATTTCTGCATCTTTGTAAGAATTCTCAGACTTCTACAGCGATACCTGCTTGGGCTGTGGTTAAGTAATTGGCAATTAGATGAATTCTCCAGTTACTAAGTAATCTGGTAAGTTTTTGAATGGTATAATTTTCAAAATTGTCATAAAAAGCAAACTGGAAGAGTAACTCCCACCAGTCAGTATCGCTATGCCATACAGAGGGCAGGGGCTTCGTCAAACCATTGCTTGAGAAGCACAGAATCGAGCGCAGCTGGTTGAACTGACGGCAACAGACTGACAGCTCTATGCAGCCCCTTGCTTTGCTTGAGGATTTATAACATTTACTATAAATGTTATAAATGTTTATAAAAAAAGCACCAAGTCTCAGAAATGATGAAATAATTTCAGGCTCTGCAAGGGAATATACTTCACAGGCCACTCTGCTTGTTTCCCCCCTGACTCCAGTATCATTCTGCCTTGTGCTTTTCACTTCTTATCTCTCTTAGCTTTCGATCATGAATACAAATTAGTCTTGATGGACGGATTGCTCTGGATGGATTCTTCTTCAAGTCTGTTCCCAGCCTCTGCCTCCTCTATAGAAACAGAAACTTCTACTCCTCGGTCACATAACTAGATAACTCCAGTGGAATGTTCCTTCTGTATAAAAAATGAAAAAGATCTTCCAGGTCTCCATGTCTACAATAAAATTTAATTCACCAAGATATAAATGTTCTGTATTTTGATATTTAAAAAATCTCTTAAAGGCATACAGAACTGATTTTTTAGTGGCAGGTACTCTGAAATTAGTGTGGTTACCCAAAACCACAACAGAAGTTGTCTTTGCTGCACAAAACCCAGCTACGTCACACTAATGACTAATGCTTGTAGTAGCACCATCAACTTAGAGCTGTCATGATGTCTAATGATATCTATCTTTTCACGGGGCCAAAATGGACAGTCTGCAGTCAAAACAGAAATCTCAGTAGAAGATGTACCACTGGCATTATTCAGACACAATGTGCAAGAGCAATGTTCGATAGTCTGAGAAACAGGGTATGCACAGATTTACAGGTCTGCACAAATTTACAAAGGAAAAGAGGTAGGAAGAAGGTTATTTTTAGTGGCAACTCATGATTGTGGGGCCCATGATTAATGCCTGTGATTTGCAGTAGGGCAAAGACATTTATTTGCAGACAATACACAATTCTAATTTTAAAATAATGCCAGGTTTTGCTCACTTGGGAGACTGACTTTTTTTTTTTCCATTTAGTACTCACTGTTAATTGCTTGAGCTGATGCTTGCAAACCAAGTATTTCTTTTTGCAGATTCTTTCATTAATCATGATTTTTAAAACAGTTTGAAGCCTGAAATCAACTGGGATGCACAACCACCTGGTGTCACAGCATTTTTTAAACTCCTTACACAAATGTAGAAAATGACAAAGACTATAGCAATTAGTTACAGAGCAGAGGCATCTCAAGAACAAACCAAGTAACTTCTTCAACAATATAGCATCTTTAATATAAGGATATCAGAGCAAATGTACAAACACAGCAACAACCAAGAGTATATTGCATGTAAGTAGCACCTGGCAGTAAGGAAATGCAGTAAAGACAGGAATACAAATGGTCCTTGCCAACTTATACTGACAAATAGAGTAATTCTCAGCACATCAACATATATTTTAGTAGAATTGCATAAATAACAAAATGTTAATGATGCCAGTTCAGACAAACAAATCAAAGTGGAAATACCCTGTTCTTTAGCATATGTGAACTACTTGGACCCTCATTCTTTTTTTTGGGATAATAAGCTAAAATGAAGAAATTCAGAGTCATTTACAAATTGCTCTGACAATGAGAAGCTAAATAGAAATTAAAATAAAAAGCCTTTAAAATGTCAGCCACAGGAATGTGAGTTTTTTGCATAAAATGAGATTTATTTTTTTTTATGAGAGTGAACTGTAGCCACTTAAACTTTGATGACTTGAGTATCTGCTGAAGAATGAGAAGTTGTTCTTTGCATTCATTTTCAGACTGTGCCCATAGAATCTCCTGCTATAGAGTAGCTTCTGTTTTCATGTCCATTAACTTCCACTTAATATGTCTGAAGTGAAACTTCTTATGTAGTAGTGGTAAGTTGCTGGCTTTTAAATATTTATAGACACTCAGTATTTTGTCACTGGTAAATGAATGGAAGTATGAAGTAACTGCCATCATTTTATCTGTAACACGACAACTCTTAAAAGGTAAATCACAGTAAAGTGATTAACACAGTTTTATCTTTCTTGTTTCTGCATTACCAATGCAAGTAGAGATTCCACAGGAACACCTACATGCTTAAAAGTTACATAGCTAGGGTGACTATTATTTAGTTAAGTAGCCATTCTCTTCTCCCACCCAATAATGAAACAGCTTTGTCATAAGTAGTTTAGATTTTCTTCCCATACTTGTAACTCAAATGTTTTAGCCATTTTAACATCCAACCAGACACACTGCAGATTGATATGACTCAGGTACACACAATTGCTTTTAGAGTATCTGAACGTGCTAAGTCCTCTGTTAGGATACAGCTGGCAACAGGAATCACTGCTGTGCTCCACACTCTTCATATGCAAATTCCTGAAGTGCTACAGTTTTAAAATTGCTGATTAATGTCAATTGAAATATTATTGACATACTTGATAAGTTTTGACATGACACATAAGATGAGTTTATAATACAGGTAGAGGTTAATAAAACTAGCGCAAGTAGAAATGGAGGGTATTTAAATTATTTTATGATTTAATGCATTTTAGAGTGTTCATCCTCTGTGGCTTTCACAGTTTTAGAGTAAGAACCTTAAAGATGCCTGGTTAATGTAGTTATGAAATATGAGAAATCCAACATTTTTTCATTAGACTCTAAGGCAATGAAAAATAGCTTATATTACTAACAGGGAAATCATCAAGTGTTTCCAGTTTATAATCGCAACAATTAGATTTGCAATGTAAAGAACTTACCCAGATCACACGGAACTTATATCTAATAGTTGCATTAAGCTGTTAAAAAGCAATACTTTACATCTTGCTTTACATAATCTTAAAAATATGCAGCCTCTATTTAAAACAAACTTCAGTATGTTCTATATTATTGCAGTCAGACAAGCTGCCAACATGAGCATAAAGGTTCCGTGCTGTCAAAGCAGAAGAAACAGATCTTCAGCTACACTGAAGGGACAAATATGTATTTTCGTTTAACGTATTTTGACTGCAAGAAGACAGAGTTCTTGTTCTCTGAAGTTCAGTTAGTCATTTCCTCTCAACTGGTAGTTACCCAATGTGAGCTTCATCATTCATACCCCATCTGTTCATATGACACCTTAATAATAGCTCTATCCAAGAATATAAATCAGAGCTATGATGCTCAGTTTCATATCCTGTTAAAAGCTCAGCCCACATGGTCAAAAGTTTCAGAAAAGCGAGGAGAAAAAAATCATTTTAGATGTCTCAGTTACGCTTACTCTCAGCAGCAAAGTCCAAGTGTGCAAAAAGCACCACCGTCAATGGCAAATTCTTTCAGATTCTTCCCCATTTCATTTCTAAATGTCTCCTTTCTTCACAGTGAATCCTGTGGGTAGCATTTGAATCTCTGTCCATTTATCAAGGAAATCTGCTATTTTTTCCCTAACAGAAAGCATCAGAATCTCACTGGGATGCACTGCACATGCTGCTACAATCTTCCCACCATTCATAACCCTTGTGCAGTTGTAGGGTTGCAATGGACTTCAGACACAGCAGTATCATTCTTAAAGAGAAGGAAGCCATACTCTGGTCTCCACTCGATGTAACAACTCTTTTATTTCAAGATGCATTAGCTTTAAAATAAAACTACATTTTCCATTAAAATGCAAGCACAAAGAGCACAACAGGAAGCTTTGTGAGAGAACATACCCTGGTAAGTGAGCATGCATGCAGAGATGAGAGCAAGAAGGCTACTGTGTTGGCTCACCTCAGGTGCGCATAGGTCCAAAACCTTATTGTTGATCCCCACACAAAAGAGAACAAACGCAAGCACCTGGGGTTATATACAAAACCCATCACTGCATTTGAAGCTTTCTTCTAAATGTAAAGAATCACACAATTTAAGGGACCGCACAAAGCTGGATGAGTCAGAACCCCAGAATCGGATATTCATGAGTTAGTACGCGTTATCAGGACAGTCTTGTAAAGGTAGCAAGCACCAAGCAAAGGAGCACTTACAGACTCTTACTACAGGAAACCTTGGAGAGAAAGCAGAAGTCCGCAAAAAAACCAGGTGAAGTAACTAAGAAAGAAACCCTAAACCTAGTCCTCTGAAAGCTCTGCTCAGGAAAGTTCTGCCTCTGGAAGAGCAGAAAGCATAGTTTTTCAAACCTCAAAAGAACACAGAAAAAGCTCCTGGTTGTGTTGATGTCAAGAAGATTGGAACCAACTTTGCAAAGCAGAAGGAGAAGCAGATCTTTAAAATTTTATGCAGATGAGTTAATTGGAGAAGCAGAAGGAAACTGAGGCCAAGCCCATGTGGCGTATGTCATACAGCCACACAAAAATAGTCTGCATCAGAAAAAGGTTAATACTAAAACAGTTTCATAAAAGGAGTTTCAGGGAAGGAGAAAATGTTTAAATGGAAATAATGTCTATTTCTGTGCATTTGGGTTGCATTCAGGTCATCCCTTTTGAAATGTTAGCAATACTAACTAAGCAAACAGTACAGTTCAGGTTTCTTACATTAATTATGGCTACTTCTGCAAGGTATCTTTGCAAAGAATCTCATTTTGAACTTGATCTTGCAAGAATACCAATTAACAACACACTAGCATATATCTAACAGAGACGTCTAACTGGCATATATATGTATATATAACCACAAATCATACCAAGTCATTCAGTCAGTGCCACAGGTTTCTTGTAGCTACAGAAATATTTTGCAATAACATCCTCTCTAAACAGTTCTGCTTCCTTATACAGAGGACTAGAAGCTAAAGGGGTACAGCACTCCAAAACACCTATTGCTTGCTCGTGGAGATGATTTAACCCCTTGATTAATTTTCAACAGCTATTTATCCAAAAAAAAAAGTAGTTAGAACTGCAGGTTAACTTTTTCAGAACAAGCTCCTTCACTTTTAAATGCATTTTCCAAGACAGTCAAAGCAGTAGCACTTAATTTCTTAAAACACTGAAAAATTTTGTTACTACTCCAACAAATTAAAGCTGTTTTTGTTAATGCAGTCTTTGGAACATGTTGTTCAGAGGAAGCTCACATCTTTCTTTTACTTAGTGTGGGTGTCCTGATATTCTTGGGATTCTCACCTACTCATGTGAGTCAGTTTTATATAACACTACAACATATAATTTGCCTCCTACTCACAAGCCAACACTTTAGCACTAACATCTGAACCAAGGGTTATTTAAGGAATCTGAACTTAGTACATTTTTATATAAAACTGCGTAAGCAACCATTACATTTGTGTGTCAGTAATCACAGCACGCAGTCCTAAAACTAGACCAAAGAGAGCTGGCGTTCTTGCAAAAATAATCAAGGTTGTTTCACCAAAAATAGAGCCCCAGAAGATTTAAGCTAGATTATACCCTTGCTCTTGAACTACACTACATATTTTAAAAAATCCCTTAATAAAAAAAAAAAGCATCCCTCAATCTAACATAAGATGCACTACATTGCCACATCTGCAGTGGTTATGATTCTCTAAAGGAGTTCAGAGGACAGTGGTTGTGCTATCTTTTGCTTTTACCCACACTCCTCAACATGCAAGTGAAAAAAGCATCTAAAATGCTTATTAAGATTTAAAAGCTATGAGAGCACACTGCCCAACATATTCTAGTATTTTAGCTTCAAAAATGATGTGTGGAATAACACATATCAAAGTGGTCAAGTTGAAGGTTAAGCCCAGACACTTCAGTGGGTTTTTAGAACATACTGACTGAACTGTTAATTGATAAAAATTCTAGTCAAGAAGACTACTAGTAGTGATAGTGAAAACTCTACCTATTTTCAGTCACTGGCTTCAGAGACACATCGGTTCATCAGCTAACTCAATGCAAGAAAAACTGACTTCAGCTGATTGGAACAGTTAGAATAAACTAATTTCAACTACTGACAGTCTAGCTACAAACCTTAACCTCGGTGTTAACTGGCTAGGCTGAAATACCTGTGATCAACAGTAGCTCTCCCTTAGTATGTAGTCTAACGACTTTCAATGAAGGCAGTTATCACTACTTTTCCAATAAACTCTGTTTTCCCAGGTGACTCTCCTCTCAGCATGGCAAGAGCTGGCAGAAGAGCTACTCTCTTCAAGTCTTCCTCCTTTAAAGTTTGCTGAACAGGGAAAAGAATTACCTAGAAAAATGTCCCATCACTAGTCTCTGCGTTTTCAATAGTTCCATATTCAATGTCTTTTCCCTCCAGTAGCTCGAGCTCTCAAAAACAGCGTTTAGTTTTCTCCTACACTTGGTTCTCTCTGGATACCAATACTTCAAAATACTTTTTTAACTTCCAAATACTTCAAAACTAACCATCCATTCAACTGTTGACAGAATATCCCTCTTCTTTTGTGACATACATCACTGAACTATATTCTACTGATATTTTCTATGTTGATTTATCTCTCCTACTGTAACTTGTCCCCCCTTCAACAGAATACAAAGACATCACAAAGCATGCGGGTTTAAACTGTTTACCCAGCTACCTTTGGGATAGTTTTCTGCCCATGTTCTTCCTCTACTTCCAACTTCCATTAAGTCAGTTGGAATTTGACTCATAATTTAAGACATTACATTTTTTCACTCACATTAAAGCAGCTTGCCTCACACACTCAGATCTGATCACTTTCATTCTGCCCTCCCCCTGATGCTTAAACACATTGATTTTTCATTCTGGATTCTCCCAGTGCAAATTCATTGCACATAGCTAACACTAAACTCACCTCCCCTCTCTCCATCACTGTTGACAAGCTAGTATGCACACTTGTAGTCTTTATCTCCCTTGGTTCTTCTCTTCCATTCTAACAAATTGTGCCCTGCATTTCCAAAAAGAAAAAAAAGGTAATTTCTTCTCTATTCCTGCTGCTAAAAGTCCACATTTAAACCCTGGTAATTTCCCAGATTACTACCTTTTTTTTCCTGTTCTTTAATTTTTTTTTTAAACCCCACACAGATCCTCTCCTGAATGACATTCTACATTCACTTACTGACAATGCATTTTGTGTTCCATTTGAACTGCTTCCCAGTTCCTCCAGCATCACTTCCAAACAAGCCTCCCTGACCATGAAATCTCTGCAGAATTTGGCTCAATCTCTCATTCATGCTTCCTGCATCTGAACCTCATTCTGTGATCTAGTATCTTCGTTTAATCATCTCTCTCCTTGGGCACTTCTCAGATGTGAAATGTACTCTGAAACATTACAAACCAGTGTCTTTAAAAAAATAAATCCCTCTTTAAAAACACAGTACTCACTGAGCTACTCCGTATCTCATTCCTTAAATGTGTTAACTGTTTGATCCTCTACTTATACATTAAATAGCCATTCCATGCTTTTTCCCCAGGGATTACTTTTCAGCTTCATTTTCTAGGACTGGAAATAACTGCTCATCTATTATTATGCAAGGTTTATGGACTCAGATTTATCACAAAATTATAATAAGTTCATATATCTGAATAAAAGCAGATTTTTTTTCTGACTCTAGCAAGAGACCTATGCCTTGTTCCAAACATCTTTCAGGCTATCTAACCACAACATACAGAGACTAGAGACAGAAATCACATTTAAAAGTTACAATTACTTTTATTCCCAGTTGTCTCTGATCTGAAGATCTACAAATAATGGAGACACTTGTTGATGGCACTTGATGCTGCAAGTCACCAAGTACAAGTTAAAATAAAAATGAAGCATTCATAGAAATATCCCTAGACATGACTAAAAAAAAAAAAGGAGCAAGCCATTTCATTTTCTAACATGCAAAAGTCAATCTGACAAAACCAGAAGGAATAAGTAGATCTCCCAAAAGAGACTATGATTAACTTCATCTTTGATAAGACTTTGATAAGTCTTCCTTTAATCTATGTTGCTGATTCTGAAGAAATAAATTAGACAATGGTAAAAAGCAGTTGGTCTTGCATTTAATCACAACATAGAATTGCAGCAACCTATGACATAAAACCTAGAACCAAACTCAGTAAAAATGACCAAAAAAAAGAAGACTGAAAAAGAAAAATAGTTAAACAAAAGTGTAAGAGAAAAGGACCTACTGTTATAGCACAAACTAAAACGTGCCTGGAAGCAAACAGACTGAACATATTTTCTCTTATTCTATCAGCTTCCAAATGGTAGAAGTATAACTCCCTTAGACACTCAACTCAGACGAAAATGACACTTTTCTTATTACTCAACTGTTAATACAGAAGAATTCACCTAATTCCGGTTATCTAGTTCAGAGTCTAGGCAAAGAAAGCTTAACATCTTCCTCAAGATCAAAAACCAAACCAAACCAAAAAAACCCCAAATCCCAAACTATTAAAAGACACATTTCCAGCCCTTCCCACCGCTGCCCAGCACAGTGGACACAAAGACTATAGGGTGTTTCTTTTAATGTTCAGGCAGGCTGAATCAGACACAACAAAGTAGATTCAGAATAGGGATTTCTGGAGACTTGAAAATTTTTAATTTCAAGAGGGGAAAAAAAAAAAAGTTCAGTCTACTGTGATGCACAGATATCTAGACTCAATTTCTGTGCATTCTCACCACTCCTTCCTACTACCATCCTGGAAAGTTAAAGAAATTTGTGTAGAAATTTGCCCAAGATTTTAAATACTACTTATAGCAGAAACTGCTGGCCCTACAAAGGGCCTGGGAATGCTAAACATTCCTATTTACTTCCTGCCCAACAGCCATCATTTCTCTGATTCAATTACTAAAACCTCAGCAGACTGTATACACTCTACCTTTCCAGTGAGAAATCGGAGTTGGAACCTTTTAGCTGTGTTTGTAAGGTTTTAGGAAATTTTCATTTGAGCCTCTGTTTTTCTAGTCTACCTTAAGGGAGGGGGAATTAATTTCTGTGAAGACTGATAGAGTCTTTGAACTAAAAATCTGTTTTAATTAAGAAGGAATTAACTATGTGTTTCTCCTGTGTAGCTTGCTAGAGATCAGAGACAGTCAGTGGAAAAAAAATGTACTGTTTTGAAGTGCAGACAACTGACTCATTATAACAGGGAACACTTGCACTCGATTCTCTAATGAACTCACTATGATAATGATTCTCTGTTGCCTGCTAGCCAAAACAACATTAAACACTACACAACTTTTTCTGACTCTAGAAAATGACTGCCTAACAAAACAAACACCCTTTCATTAAAACTGCTGCACATTGCCATTTACCTCTTTTTACTGTGTCTAGACTCAATAAACAAGATTAAGCCAGCATGTATGAGAAACTAAATATCACATGCTTCAGAAAATATAGATAGAATTTAATGTATTAACTCTAAGACTTATAAAGGTACCATTAAAAATGATCTATAAATCAACACTGGAGTAAAATACAGATCCTGGTAAATGTACAAATAAGTATGTTAATATTTAGATAAACTTGTATGAATTTATTTCCTCCCCCCGAGAAAACAGAACTTATGCTGTTAATGCACTTGAACCTTACATACGAGAGAAGAAATCAGAGCAGGAAACTAGATGACACCAGTAAAACTGGGCATAGAATTATAATGGAAAAGCTCATTTCAGGAGTAGTAAATATCTCCAAGTCCTCTTTTGCAACCACAAGCAAGACAGCTTGAACAAATTGTTCTGCCAACATTTCTAGAAAAAGATGCGTGTCTGAAGGCATCTTCTTCAGATACCATCAACAAGATAGGCAATGCTAAATAATGATGGTTGCAAATCACATGCCGACAGCTTTTATTATAGAACTTGATAAAGCATTTAGTGATACGGTTTGTACATGCTACCCAGTAGCACGAGAGCTAACTCTCAAACAACAGGATGCTCTGGCTTCTACAGAACATTCAGGTGAGCAAATTATTTGTAAGACAAGACAGATATCGCACACTTCTACAAAGAGAGGCTATAAAACAAGAATACATAGCAGAAAGAGACTGTGAGTTACCAAGTACTATGTTAGTGAACAGCAACAGTAAAAACCATTAACATCCAACGAGAGATGCAGGCTCAAAAGAGACTGAATACAATCCCTATCAGTACAACCAAGGTATTTGCCCATATATCTCTACATCTTGAATATTTTGCCCACATTTGCACCACTTTTTCCAGAGTATAATGCTTTGACACTGCCACCTCCTCTTCACTAACACCTGACCATTGGCTGATGACTTCTCAGTATTGTTTTAAGTCTTCATTCTCAAGTCAGCCTCCTCCTGCACACCTCATCGATTTTATACAGAAGAATAAAATAGGCCTGAAAATTACACTGTGTTGATCACAACAACTAAACCCAATAAGCAAGATGACATCTTTACCTAAAGGTTTTCAGTTTATACCTCTTCACTTGCCATTAGGATACCCTGAGCTCTTAGGAAATGCAGAATTGTCCGTATCTGCTCAAACTATGACTAATAACCAGCAAAGAACAGGGAGAATTTCTCACCTCCACCTCCTAACAGCACACACACAACTGACCCTAACAACCCTAAGTATTTCCTAAGCCCATTGCTAAGAGTTTATGTTCCAGGAAGTGACAAGTTTGTTGCTTTCTATTTAAGAGACAGTTTAAAGCACATATAACTAAATAAATACATACTAATGCTGTTTAAAAAAGTAACTTACACTTTTCCTGAAAGAAAAACATACAAATAAAAGTTTTCAAGGACAGAACTTGTGTGCACCCATCTTTTCTGCACATTAGTGTTTGAGGTTACAAATAAAGACCAAACATTGTTTCCATCCATAGGTACCTATTCCCGAGTGCACTTCTGAAGAATAATCTCTATTAAGGAATAAGCAGTCATGCAGTTTTTTACCTTTAAGGCATGTCTGTGAGCTAAAAGGTATCTTAGTACATGTTGAACTATACACTCTCATGTTGGCTCTAGAATTAGTACTTCCTAGAAAAGTGTTAGGCATTCTCTGTTTGTCTAGATGATGCCTTTGGAGCACCTACTGAAAAAGCCCGATTCATTTACTAATGAATCAAAAGCACAAATTACAACAGCATATTTATTTTATGCGCCAGGAAAAGACAAAGGAATTAACAGCTTCTCCCAGCCCCTTCCATGCCAAAAATAAAGGTTTGTTTTAATAATAAGTCCCTTTTCACACTGGGTGCTCGTCTAACCTAATATAATATCAATTGTATCTCTTCCACCAACAACAGAGCACTTTCTCTACACCAATCTCCTTCCACTACAGCAAAGCATGGGATAAGTGATGGCTGCAAAGAGAGTGCATAGCCTAAAAGAATGAAGAAAGAAGAGCTGAGACGCACATACTGCTTACTTCAAGTCCTATGTTCACATATCTATAAAACTACAAAAGATACTTTTATGGAAAAGTACCAGACCCTGCTAAAATACACCACTGGGAATACTGAAAGAAGGCTTAAATCATTACAGAGTACATGAAAGGGAAAGACTTGGGTGAGCCAAGAGCTGACAAACTAATAAGAAAATTCAGCTACAAGCAGCAAAAGCTCTTGTTCTTTGTTTTGGGACAGAAAGAAAATTAGATCTGTCTGAGCAAGGGACAGATTTTTAAAAGTACTCCTCAGGAAAGTTTGACTTAATATATGTTACTTTATATAGAGGCTGGCTGAGAGCACGCACACAATTATTCCTCAGTTTGACCCAGCTAACATACAGAATTTGCTACACCAAGGAATGAGATTTCTTGCAATCATGATGAAAATACTTTCATACGCATTCCACAGTAAACCATCAGTAATGTATTACTCAGCAGTCTCTTGTCAGTGAAGGGTTTCAAGAAATGAAAAAACCATAAAGCCCATAACCCTAATGAAAACAGTATAATTCCCTCTTTAACAGAGAGTTATTAGCCCAGGTATTCCAAACCTTTTTAGATACTTACTGCAGGCAATTTTTACTTCTCAAACAAAAAGAAGGAAATATCTGATTTAAATTTACCCAGTTCTATGGTTAAGTTGCTTCCTGAGGAACCTCTGCATTATATAATAGGCTGCAAAAGATTATGCTACTTTCAAATGCAGCCACAAGCCTACACTAATCAACATTAAAGAAAGTACACACATTTAATATCTTCTGTTACAATGTCTTCTATCTTCGCTATCTGCATACAGAAATGCACCTCAACTGCATACTATATAAACCTTACTTCCCCTTATTGCAGTCAGATCAACCAAGATGCAGTAGCCAAGGGCTTTGGATTTATTAAATTCAACTCCAGTGTAGTCTATTCTATCAAAGTTGTAGCGATCCACTAAAACTGTATGCATCCATTCTCACAGTCACACTGTGCAGCAGGAAGGTGCCCAATATGACCAGTGGCCACAGAGAAATTAATCCAAATACAGCATAAAGCTTTTTAAACCTCAAGCTTGCACATTAATGCCTTGTCTCATCTTTCTACTCTGCTACTTAGTCTGACAGCAAAAAATAGACAGCTCGCTTCATTCCTGAAGACAGCAATGTTATAATTGCCAAAGGTTTTTGGCTAAATGAATAGAATTAAAACTAAAAACTTCAGAGGAAATTTTAATTGATCAAAAGCTCCATATAATTGCAAAAACCAAGGATAAACATTTCCTTTCCAATTTTTCATCTTTAGAGAAAGAGATGCACATTTCTTTTCTCCTGAAAAAAAAATCACGAACGTTAGCAAGTGACCCTCTTAGACTCAGAGGTCTAACCCTCTAGTTCTGAGCAAGATGATGAAATGATCAGAAACTAACTTCATCCTTCTCTAAAACCTAAGCTAAAATAATTTCATTTGTGCCAGACCTCTAAAACATCATTACTTTCCAAAAGAAAAACACAGCAGTTTCACGGCTTTAGGTTGCAACTGCCTAAATTTTCTAAAATTATAAACGTGGAAATAGCATTTCCCTTCCCTCTTTGCCCCTGTAACTCAGGAACAGGCTCTTACTCAGCAAAATACTTCCAGCTTCTGCTGCACAAACTATTTTTCTGATTTATCAGGTACTTAATTGTTGAATGCCTGCTCTGTCAGTTGCTGCACTTGCTAACAGAGCACTCTGCAAGGCTTCTTCTGCTCTGCTGTTGTGGCTCAGTGAGCTCCAGAACACTCTGATTACATGCCAGAATTGTACTGAGTTTAAAATAGAATATCACACAGATGCATCAAGATCTGTTAGTCATTCTCTTAACAGCTCTACCATGCCATTAAGCACTAAAGACACAAATGTGAATTAACTTACTTTAAGAATTCTCTATTAACATGACAAAAAGGATGATTCTACTGATATCAACCTCCTCTTACACAAGGAGATCATTGATACCACAGTCCTCTTTCACATAATGCATTATTAAACATTTCTTTATCCTCTGGGGAAAAACAAAACAACTCCTCATTTTAAACCATCACGGAATGGTAGGGATTGGAAGGGACCACTGAAGATCATCATCTCTCGCCATGCTCCAGCTCTTCCCCTCCACAAACCCCCGCTCCATCCTGTGGTGTTTGCTCCCCAAACCCAAATACTGCCCGGGCGTGAAGACCTCGGGCTCTGCTCCCTCCTGGGGCTTGCTGCCAGAGGCACACTTCCTTGGCAGCCCCCATCCCCATCTCCCAATGGCCAGAGCAGGGACTCCCCACTGTGGAGCTTCTCCCCTGGTCAGATTCAGAGTCCTGGAGAGGGAAAATCTTCAAAGCAAGGACTGCTCTCAACACTCGGCGTAATGCTTGAGTTCTTTCCCCCCAAAACACCTTAAAGACTTAAAACCTTCATCTAGTCCAACACCTCTGCCAAAGCAGGTTCACCTAGGGCAGATTACACAGAAGTGCATCCAGATGGATTTTGGAAGTCTCCAGAGAAGGAGACTTCACAGCCTCTCTGGGCAGCCTCTCCCAGTGCTCTGTCACCCTCACAGCAAAGTTTTTCTTTATGTTGAAGTGAAACTCCCTGCGTTCCGGTTTGTGCCCATTGCCCCTCATCCTATCACTGGGCACCACTGAAAAGAGACTGGTCCCATCTTCTTGACACACACCCTTCAGATATTTATAAACACTGATACCTCTCAACCTTCTCTTCTCCAGGCTGAACAGCCCCAGGTCTCTCAGCCTTTCCTCATGGCCTCTGTTGGACTCTCTCAGGTAGTTCCTTGTCTCCCTTAAACGGGGGAGCCCAGAACTAGACACAATACTCCAGATGTGGCCTCACTAGGACAGAGTAGAGGTGGGGGAGAACCTCCCTTGAACTGCTGGTCACACTCTTCTTAACGCACCCCAGGACACCACTGGCCTTCTTGGCCACAAGGGGCCGACTGCTGGCTCATGGTTAACTTATTGTCTACCAGGACTCCCAGGTCCTTCTTTGTGGAGCTGCTTTCCAGCAGGTCAACCCCTAACCTGTACCAGTGCATACAGGTTATTCCTTCCCAGGTGCAGGACTCTACACTTGCCCTTGAATCCATGTTATCTTATAGTTTATGAAAGATTTCTAGTAACAGAACTCACCTAAGACCTGCTGGTATTGCTCAGCCCTTGTAAAAATTAATTTATATTTACCTAAAATAATTATTTTAGTATATAATACAATAAGGATTTTACCTGCCACTTCTCTGAAGTGCAAATATGATTCCTTTCTCCTGAAAAGGAAGGAGTTTCTTTCTCAGTCTTTCAGGTAGAAAGGACAGCATAGCATCAGCATTTTCTGAAGAAGAAGCTTCAAGTGTAGGAGCTTCCTGGACTGTACTAGCCATGTTGAACCTAAGGGAAACAAAACAAAACAGTTTTATTCAAAAGACAGGTCTGCACTACATTACAGATAAAGCTTCATGAAACAATAATAATCACTCCATCTTGAAGTATTCAGTATCTACACAATTTTTCTCAATTCTTGAAAATTCTCCCTAAAAAGCATAAAATAATGCAGACGATGGAGGAAGAGCCCACCACCTCAGTATCAATAAAACATTGTAACTACTCCAGTATGAAAAGGTCAGCCTGTGTCACTTCCTCAGTGCTATGAAATAGGTATTTAAGAAAGTTCACTATTCATGGGTGAAAGTTATTAGCCATTCAAATAAAGGTTACTTACAGACATTGAAATATAACTATTTTAGTAAACATTGTTCAGAAAAGTAACAGGAAAAAAAGGTTACTTAACCTCCTGATGATGGAACTAACAGTTCCCTAAAATTTTTAATCCTAAGAATCTAATCAGGTAAAAAAGGGCAAAAAATGCCCCATCTGGGGGATGGAAAAAAAGAAAAATAAATTAAAAAGAGTAAAGAACTTTATTCCCCTCAAAGAAACAATCTTAAACCACATAATTAACCAATGAATACTATCATACTGTGCTTCAGACTGAAAATGTGGATTCTTCATTCATTTTTGTCCAATGGGACAGGGTCACAGAAGAAACGCTAGCTTTTTTTTCTCTTATAACTTCAGTAGACCTTAAATAAACCAACAAATGGTTAAAAAGCTCAGTAGCAGTGAACTAAGCAATAAACCTTTACATCAAAGCACTACCTAATTATTTTGGATTTGTGGTCTGTGTGAGGAGCAGTATTACTTTAATGATCACAGGAACAAAGAACGTCAGCCAAAATATGGTTCCTGTATTGTTAATGGTAATGCACTCAGATTTTTTGATTCTGATGTATTTCTGAAGCAACTTGGATAATTCAGATATTATTTGGTTGGATGAACCATTGTTTACATGACAAGAAACGTGCTGAGCTTAACGGTCATTCACTTCAATGATGTGAAGGAGGAAGTAACCTGCTTGTTTACACTGACTGGTTACAAGGTAAGACAGACCGTGGGACAATGCAAATAGTTAAATTAATCAACATAATAAAGCATGAGCACTCAAAACTGAGTTTTCTTCTAACGTCACGGAGTACTTGCGAGGAGGTGAAATAAAGAGATGGATTCAGGTGAAACTATAAGCCACAGTGAAAGAACAGCATCTCTGTATGCCTAAAGAATTCCGTTTATGAAATTTTAGCTACAAAACGTGATGTACGCTCTTCCTGCTGAAGTTACACTCTCTTCAGTGAAGAGAATCTAGCTCTAACTGCACTCTCGCTATCTATCGCACAACCTGAAAGAGCCTGGGCTTTTGTTCTCGTGCAACCATGCAAATATCTTTGAACGCTCCATCTTCCATGGGCCTATGTTAGACTGAACTGGAGAAATCCTTTCATTGGGATGGGATGGGGGGTTCTCCATTGGAATTTTCCAAGGCCATGGGAAGTGCCTGGACCCCGAGAGCCCCTCTCCGTGGTGCTCACCAGGGAGCCCCTGGCCGTGGTGCTGCAGGGTGTGGAGCGGAGGTGCCGGGGAGCAGGGGGGATCTGCTGATCCCTGGCTGTACGACCCCCACACTGACGAGTCAGCCGGGTCCTGTCTTGTGTGATAGTTAATATCGTCTTTAAATCAAGAAGATTGAAGGAGAAAGACTAGAAAGCACTGCAAAAAAAGTCATAGGAATTTGCCACTTCTGGAGAAAAAAATTAGCAGTCAGTACTGTTGACAAAAATGTCTGTAACTGGGCTAAAAAATGCCAAACCAAATCAAAATAAAAGGACCCAAAATAAATTTAAATGTAAAAAGAAGGACCTGATTGTTCTAGAAATCCACTAATCTGTTGTAGAACTCTAGAAAACAGAGGGTTTTGGAGTATCCTGTTGCTGTCATCACCAGTCAGACTAAGGACATTCAGACAGCCAGAAAAAGAGTAAGTGCTTTTCCTGGTTAGGTGATGAGTTAGAGGCATACCCAACAAGATACGCACCACAGACATTCAGAGAACTAGAAAGAAAATGCTGCAGATGAGCCTATGGTCAAGGTCTATGAGATTGTCATTGTGAAAGTCCTGGATAGTGTAACATTGGAGAACACCTGTGCATACCTTCTGGGGTATCTATTACCACTTCCACAGTAACATGGTGTGTAACTACAACCATCTTGATGTACCATTCTGCTGGACAATGTAACTCACTGGATGAGTGCAAGCAATTCACTCACCAGTAAGAGCTCCAAGGCTGGAAAGAGGCTGCTGTTGTGCTTCCAATAGCATGGTCAAGGTACAGAAAGCCCAGTTCTCAAGCAAGGCTGGTACTATCAGCAGAAAGACAGGATCTTTTCTCCCTAGATTCATATCGGGTCATGCACTCAAGGTGCTAACCTAACAAGAGACAAGCCTAGCGCTGCTAACCCTCCTCCTGATACAGACTTCTGACTAAAGACCTTCTAGAACATAACCTGCCCAAAGATAAAGGATATCTTCTGAATGCCCATGAAATAGCCAGTTACAGCGAAACAAAAATCTTGATTTCTTTTGCAAACTAGACATTGTGCCATCTAAGTGTGATTGCACTATTGACTATGGCTCTCTGCCCCCCTTTTTGTAAGTGGAATCTCTCTCCTGTCTTTAAAGAAACTTCTTGTACCATGGGCCTCTGGAACACTCAATAGCAGATGAAGGTACTATGCTCAGTATGAAGGCTTGTCGATGCACGTCCACCACTGATGTTTGCTTACAGAAGAAGGAAAGTCTTTGGCCTACCCTGTATACCCAAGAGATGCATCTCACAGAAGTCATAAAACTCTGGTAAACTCTCGCTTCATCTCTCAGTTGAGCAAACAGAAATGCTTCAGCTCTATCTGCTGGGAAAGCAATCATAATCACTTCAATCGTTCTATCAAAATATTTTCCACTGAGTATTTAATTTTCTTTAAAACTTGATTAAGGTACTTCAAGACTGCTGGCAAAACCCAAACATCAGTGTTTGATTCTACATTTCTGTAGAGCCAACCTTAAACAAGTATGCTGCAGGATTGGTGGACCCAACAAACCTGTTCCACACTCAGTTCTGTGATTCACCCCTAAAGAAGATTTCTGACTCATTTTCTGTGATGATTTTCTATTCTATAAAAGCAGAGAAAATTATATACTTCTGATCAGCTTGATACAAAGTTTGTTGTGAGTGACACTACGAGAATGAAATGTTAACATAATTAACTTTCTGTTGATCTAGATTATAAGATTATTTCACTGAAACATTGAATAAAAGCCCTGCAGCTTCAGAAGCATAAATCTGAATTAGAAGGCACATGATTCATCAGTACATAGCAATACTACCATCAAAAATGTTTCTGCAGCGATCACTAATAAGGTAAAAATTGACTTTAAAAGCAACAGCAACACAGGAAGAACTATCTACCTGATATGTACAAGGTTTAATTATTCACCTGGAAAAAAAAAATTAAAGAAATGAATGGTGAATAATCCTAGAATAGATTAACTACTAAAGAAGGCCACATGCAGTGGACAATGACTATTATAAAAACATAGACAACGAGCACAATACAAGACAGCAATGTGAATCGTGCATTACTAAGCCTTTCACACATTGCTCCTTGGAAAGGCAAAGTAGTGAGCATGATCACATCACCCCAATATTCTCCTAATTTGCAAATTTACGCTACAGTCCTTTGCATTTACCTTACCTACACTACTATTTTAATTAGGACTGCAAGCTTCCAAAGATGGGCTTGCCCATCTTTTGTGCATATATAACCTGTCGCTCTTGTGGCTGATTACTGTGGAGTTCATGGCAAGTAAATAAATACCTCTGGTAAAATATCTGATGTTTGAGATATGATTGCCTGAGAACACGCACTTCAGAATGAAGTTTTAAGAACTTAGATAACTAAAATGCATTTTTTTTTATAGCGACACTCACATAATTCTTCCCCAAACCTTTTAAGTTTTATTTTTTAATGATCAAACAAATACTGATACCCTAAAGTTTCAAAGACCTCTGTTACAATTTCTGACTAAATAGCAGTGCTAAAAATCCATATTTAGTCTACATTCATATCTGCAGCACTATTTTATGATATCCAAAGCTAGAGAAGACATTATGAAAGGTATATTGACACTCTGCAAGATTTGGGTTGCGTAGAAAATGAGAACGAACAGTGATGAAACAAGACAAAGAAATTAATTTCTCCAAACTGCCTTTTATTGATTTGCTAAAGTAATAATTATACTGAGAATCAATGCCTTACTTGTGTATAATGACTTTAGCAGCGGTGGTAACTTATATTTTGTTTTGAGACAGATCAAGTATGTACAACATTGTAGTAATATTGACAAATAAAAATAGCTTTTAAAAGAAAAATTAGTCAGTGTAGCAGGAGATCAGTTTATGTCTGTTTGTTCTAACCATTGCAGAGTCAGTTCTAAGAAGAAAGAGAAAGATTAGTGCATGTTTTCTCTAACTACAATAATTCATTTGTTTCTGTGTGCTTAATACGTTGTAAGATGCATCCCATCAACTTTTCCATATCTCTAGATTGCAAGCTCTGGAACTTCATACAAAATAGACCTAAAAGGTTTGGTAACTTTGTACTCAGAGAGTTCATTCAGTTACAGAAGTTTTATGAGGACAAAAGTAAAAACTGTGCAGTATTTTCTCAAGTGTTTTAACGAAATAATGGATGAAACAGCTGAATTACTAAACCCAGTAACTTTTCATCTAAAATTGCTTTAGTATCTCAGGACTAGCTAGTGATAAATGATCCCAATGTTTAAGAGCAGAAACAGGGAAGAGTCATGGAACTACAGCATGATTCATTTATATGACATAAAAATCAGTAAAAAATTACAAAGTGCAGAACTTGTGAACACCAGGATAAATGCCTCTATTTGGTGGGAGCCATCATGTCTTTTGTAAAGGGGAGTCTTATATTGCAAGTCTGAAGTTTTTTGAAGGGGTTCTAAAACAATGTACCTCTAAGCTGGCTGACTCAGTCCAGTTTCTACTATTTTTCTAAATCAAGGTAAAAGACAGTAAGCTTTAGAAACATATTTGTACAGTAATTACAATGTCCAGAAAAACTTTTTAAGAAAGTCTCTCAAACTTCTAAGAAAACTGAGCTGTCATGTGATAATATAAACCCATTACTTATTTTTACAGGCCACTCCAGATAGCCTTTTAATGCAGTAAGAGATGCCTAAAACAACTGAGTATTTCCATCAAGCATTTGTCTCATAAATTTCGTCTTGATGGTCTTAACTGCTCTACAACCATATGTTCAATAAAGCTTAATAGGGAATTTAAGGCTTTAAGAGAATCATGGGACCTTGGCTGATTGATGTACCAACCATTTTTCTTCCAATGGAGCAATAAAGAATTGAAAAGCTACCTATGTCATTAGAATACAGCATTTTAAAAAAAGTTACACGAAAAAGCAATCAGACAGAACAAAGGTCATCACAAAGCTCTGTAGGACGGAACAGTTTTTCCACAGGCCAGCGTTCTGGGCTTGAGGGAAAAGAGACACCTTAATACCTGCCTAGGGGCACTTTTTTTATTTTTTAACTTACGCAATTCCCTGTATACAGCAGCGTCCTGCAACGGCAGAACTACCTGAGCACATGCTAAGATAGCCAAGTAGCAGCAGCCAGGGTGAACAGAACTAGCGAGGCCTTCTGGCACAAACACGGGCTAAGAACAACTGTCCTGGACACTCGTCCCGTCACAACAAGCGAGTCCCCCAGAGCAGCCCCCGACGCTGCTCACTGCGCAGCCCCTCAGCGCGTTACCCCCCGCTCACCACGGGGCCAGGCCGCGCTCCCCGCCCGGCCTCCACCCGTGAAGCGAGGCCCAGGCGGCCCCCCGGCCTCTTCCCAGGCCACTGCGCGTCACGCCACAGCACAACCGCAGGGAACAGCCTGGGAACGGCCCCTCCCGCTCCCTTCTACCCCGAGGGCCCGCTCACAGG